>SJYT01012932.1:93046-130479 GCA_006410635.1 Cephalophus harveyi
CTTCAGAATGGACTGGTTGGATCTCCTTGCAGATGTGTATAAGAGACAGCTATTGTTCTATAGGGTTTATAAATGTATTTTTTTCTATTAAGGGGATATCTGTTCTTTTATATAAATTTCATAATTGCCTGTGAATATTATTAGAAGATTCTTCCTAGAATTATAGCAAGAAGAATGAAATATTGGAATATGTAATCATTGAAAGTTGTTTCCCCAGCATAAAAAAGTTTAAGCATGAAGTGTTAAAAGACAGTAGTGATAAGAAAATTACCAACTGCTTAACAGGTAATCTAATGAAATACTTGCAAAAATTTTACAGAAAAAACTTTATTGGGAGAAATTAAAGTCTAAGTCCTTATAGTAGAGAATATGAAAGATCTAAAATCAATGTTCTAAGCTTCTACCATAAAAAGTTAGAAAAAGAAGGACCAAATAATCCTAAAGTAAGTAGAAGAAAAAAACTTGCAACTAATCCTACAAAAATTTTCACTGAGCAGCTGCTTGTGCAGCTATACTATTTAAATGCATATTTAAATATTGAGGCTATCTTTGTATGCACATAGTAGTCACTTCCTTCCCTCTTCTTCCAAAACAAATATAGTAGTTGTGACACCCTGAGGAAATCTGCTCCAAGTCCCCCAGTCTTCATTACTTCAGGTGTGTAAATCAGAGGAGAAACAGATAGTAAAGACAAGAGAGAAAGTATTGAAGCATGACTTGTTTTTTTGTTCTATGTTTATCCTTTTTAACCTGTGTCAACTGCCATGGCATGCTTGATATATTTTTCTCCAGAATGTACCTCAAGAACATTATTACACTTCTTGTGTGTGTGTGCTAACACAACTGCTTAGGCTAGGTTCATACTTGCTTGTGATCTTTTTTTGAAATGGTCAATCTTTTAACTTTTATGAAATATAATGTAATTTATAAATAAGAAATTTGTAGTGATTTATCTACCTAGAGTCACCTGCTATCAGAAATTACAAGCTCTACATCCGACTAATGATTTGTCTGGGAAACATTATAGATATTGTCTAATGCAATATGACAATGCAAATAAGAGGACTTTATGCACTAAAGTTTGATTTTTAATAACCAGATACATTATTTGCTGTCCAACTCAGTTTTTCAGTCTAATAAACATTTTCCTTCCCAGCAGTCTCCAAGCTAATTATCAGGAAGTGCCAGGACGGAGGTAATTAAGCAATTGCTTTCTCTCTATAAGGAATTATGATTATTTTATTCATTTTTATTAAAATATTAACAGTTCATTCTTTATGCTTTGCCTCTAACTTTTCCAAGGAAGTATATACATTACTTTTGAGATAAGGACAAAGTTACGTGTAAAAGAAACAAAGTGATGAAAAATTAGACTGATAAGTTCAAAACTCAATTGCTTTGGGTAGTTAGGATTCCAGAAATTCTATTTATTTCAGGAATACTTTACCAACAATAAAGACAGTGTTATTCAAAAGGTACTGGCTTATTGTTCAGTCTTGAAAGAGAAAGCGCATAAGAGGAAACAGGAAAACTGTTCAATCACTATATCACTAAAGAAGTGCACTTAACTTTACTTAGTAAATAAATTCACTTAAATGATTTACCATGCTGTATTGTTACATTATTAGCATCAATTCTGTGGCCATTGTAAGCCCACCAGACAGATTCAGCTAGAATTTTCTTCTAGAATTTTCTTCTCTCTAGAATTTTCTTCTAGAAATTTCTTCTCTCTCTATCTTAGAATAGGCAAGCACTGAAGACTTTTCATAAAAGTTATGGCTTTAACATGTGAAAGAGAATGTTTTATAAAGGCAACAAAATATTAGCATTTAACACCAAGGCTCAGATGCTTTTAGTTTTCTGAGAGATGAATTTGAAGGAGTGGAAGAAAGTTATTCTGGAAAGGCAGTTGCATTTTTTATCATAGATAGGTAAACTGAAAGAAAAGTTAATGAAGAGCCCCATTGTATGTGGCTGTAGGACACAGAGCATTTGAAATACATTGCAACCTCATGGTTGGTGACAGTGATGAGCAAATCTTCATTTTAAAAAGTGTGGAAAGCATACATAGAATATATTGTTTTTCAGCCTCCTACATAGCTAAATGATCTATCATAGATACCACAGTGGTGGAATCATAAGGTAATAATTAATGTCTATTATACCTTCTTGCTTTATTATACCTGGCATGCTGTGGTTCATGAGGTCGCAAAGAGTCAGACACGACTGAGCGACTGAACTGAACTGAACTAATACCTTCTTACAAAGGTATGCGAAAGTCAGGTTTATGTAGTAGACACCAGAGTACACAATAGTGTATCTTACATTTTTACCCTCTCCAGTTCAGGCCAGCATATTCTAAAGGCTTTATTGTTTTAAATTTTTCACACATCCTAGACAATGACTATGGGATCATCTCTGGTGAACTCAAATCCTATCTTGTGAGAGTCAATCTGATCATCTTCAAACAGAATGAGAGGAAGTAGTTCTCTCCTCAAACACAGAGAAAGGAAGTCCCAGATACTTTGGATTATTTGTATTTTGTAAACCTGACCTACTATAACCACAGTCTTTTAGGAGCATGTAATTTTGCCACAAGCAAGTTGACATAACAACCCGATTAAAACTAACTGTGAAACTTTAACTACCTATGTGTTCCAACTATTTACACTGAATGAAACTTTTTCTGTCAAGTTTTGGGCTAAGTTTTTCTATGATCAGTCTGAGTCTATTTCTTATAAGATCACGCATTAGAGTAGTCACTCTATTTCTAACCCATATTTGACACTTCCAACCTCTAATTCCCATCCCCCTAGTTATCTGCCTCAGTCATGGCATCAATTTAATTTTCAATTTGCTGCTCTCCCTGGGTTTCTCTGCCAAGGAAATTCATTAGAAATGTAATTTGACAGTTGTTTATGGTTTTTTTTCTAGTCAGTCTGATGTGGCTGACAGAGGTATTTCATCTGTAGTGGCAAATCATTTGGAAAGTTGTTCAGTTCAGTTCAGTCGCTCAGTCGTGTCCAACTCTTTGAGACCCCATGAATCGCAGCACGCCAGGCCTCCCTGTCCATCACCAACTCCTGGAGTTCACTCAGACTCACGTCCATCGAGTCAGTGATGCTATCCAGCCATCTCATCCTTCGTCGTCCCCTTCTCCTCCTGCCCCCAATTCCTCCCAGCATCAGAGTCTTTTCCAATGAGTCAACTCTTCGCATGAGGTGGCCAAAGTACTGGAGTTTCAGCTTTAGCATCATTCCTTCCAAAGAAATCCCAGGATTGATCTCCTTCAGAATGGACTGGTTGGATCTCCTTGCAGTCCAAGGGACTCTCAAGAGTCTTCTCCAACACCACAGTTCAAAAGCATCAATTCTTCGGCACTCAGCCTTCTTCACAGTCCAACTCTCACATTCATACATGACCACAGGAAAAACCATAGCCTTGACTAGACGGACCTTAGTCAGGAAAGTAATGTCTCTGCTTTTGAATATGCTATCTAGGTTGGTCATAACTTTTCTTCCAAGGAGTAAGTGTCTTTTAATTTCATGGCTGCAATCACCATCTGCAGTGACTTTGGAGCCCCCCAAAATAAAGTCTGACACTGTTTCCACTGTTTCTCCATCTATTTCCCATGAAGTGATGGGACCAGATGCCATGATCTTCGTTTTCTGAATGTTGAGCTTTAAGCCAGCTTTTTCACTCTCCTCTTTTACTTTCATCAAGTGGCTTTTTAGTTCCTCTTCACCTTCTGCCATCCTAAACAGACTTTTTTTTTTTTTGAGTAGTAAAGCCATATTCCATTGGCAGGAAATCCTAATCAAACTTTCAATACCTGTTAGTTAAAGTCCTGAGTATGTATGTCTGATTTTTAGGTAGTGGGTTGATATTCCTGTGTTCATTTAATTCCATTTCATTTTTTCCTCATGGAACATTACAGGGTTGTTGTTGTTCTGGCAATTTTTAGGTGAAAAAAATCAGAGACACTGCACAAATTTTCCTTGAAAAGAACTAGAAAATTTATAGAGATAAATGATGTCTGTGACAATCAAATACATTAAAATGAGTTTAGTTCAACTTCTAAGTTGTGAGTCTTAGCTAATGGAGATGACTGCAATTTGCAGAGCAGTGAATACTTTTGGAGTAAAGAGAGCAGATTTTTAAAAAAGTTCCATTTAAGGATTTATCTATAGCAGACTAAATGTAGAGTAAAAGCTTGAGAATAGCTGATTTTCAAGATTGCGATGTTAACTTAATAATGACAGGATCTGAGCCCTAATTTATAGATGTGTGAATTCTGCCTTCAACAAAGTAAACGAGTATCTTGAGCAGAGGAAAAATTGTGAAATATATACTTTGATTGAATATTATTCATGATATCTGTAAAACAATATCTTTTAAGTGTAATTTTATTTATATTATTCATGATCTATGTAGAACAATTTATTTTATGTGTAATTTTATCATTAGGCAGTGTCCTCACAGCTAAAGCCATGGTTCTCAAGCTTTACTTTGCAACGTATCACCTGAAAGTCTTGTTAAAATATATGGAATAGCAGTTCTCAGGTGGGGCAGATAATTTAAATTCCTAACAAGTACTTGTTTTTTTTTTTTTTGCATGAGTTATATTCTCCACAACTCTCTGCTGCTGCTGCTAAGTCGCTTCAGTCATGTCCGACTCTGTGCAACCTCATGGATGGCAGCCCACCAGGCTCCACCATCTCTGGGATTCTCCAGGCAAGAATATGGAGTGGGTTGCCATTTCCTTCTCCAATGCATGAAAGTGAAAAGGGAAAGTGAAGTCACTCAGTCATGTCCAACTCTTCGCGACCCCATGGACTGCAGCCCACCAGGCTCCTACGTCCATGGGATTTTCCAGGCATGAGTACTGGAGTGGGGTGCCATCGCCTTCTCTGCCACAACTCTCTAGTACTATATTATTCCAATCTCCAACTTTTGAGAATGTTTGCTAGGATTTCTCAGTCATATGGCAAATTCATAAAATAACATTTATTCATTTAACAAGTATTGTTTGTTTGGTTTCCTAACATTTACCAAACATCATTTAGGCACTACGGTATGTTCTGGGAAAGACAGATAAAATATCTACATTCCCTGATTATCATGTATGGATGTGAGAGTTGGACTGTGAAGAAGGCTGAGCACTGAAGAATTGATGCTTTTGAACTATGGTGTTGGAGAAGACTCTTGAGAGTCCCTTGGACTGCAAGGAGATCCAACTAGTCCATTCTGAAGGAGATCAGCCCTGGGATTTCTTTGGAAGGAATGATGCTGAAGCTGAAACTCCAATACTTTGGCCACCTCATGCGAAGAGTTGACTCATTGGAAAAGACTCTGATGCTGGGAGGAATTGGGGGCAGGAGGAGAAGGGGACGACAGAGGATGAGATGGCTGGATGGCATCACTGACTTGATGGACGTGAGTCTGAGTGAACTCCGGGAGTTCTGATGGACAGCGGGGCTTGGCGTGCTGTGATCCATGGGGTCGCAAAGAGTCGGACATGACTGAGCGACTGAATTGAACTGAACTGAATGGTAAACAAGAAACAAACAACTGAGTAAACAAAAAAATTTAAGTACAGAGTGTGTTGAAACAGGGTGACAGAAATCAGGGAGATGCAGTGATGGGTATTGAATGTGGTATTTTAGAAAGTGATATTTTAAACTAACACTGAACTATAAGAACACAACTTTTTGTTTGGAATTTTAAAAAACACAAAAAAGTTCTGGTTAGTCTTCTATTGGAAACATGTCTATTTAAAATTCTCTAAATTTCTAAATTGTTCAGTCTTTACACTTTCCTCTTTACTCTTTCCAAATGCCTTGCTGTTGCATTTTGTTAAGAATAAAAGACCTCCTCAGATACACAATCTTATTGGAAGTCCTCTTTACGGTTTTCATTTGTATCTGCTACATGGAAAAGATGATTTTTATCTTTGCTTATTGACTTCTGCTTTCCTCCCAAATCAAGTGGGAGGATAAGCTACCTTCCTTTCCATAGCTCAGCCAGCCACTGATCTTCTTCCTGCCTCTTAAAATACTACACCTCGTTTCTCTCTGAATTGTTTCCTTTTCATTCTCTCTCCTGTTTAGAAACACACTTAATCTCCTGTATCTTCTTATCTACCCATCAGCTTGATCCATCTTTCCCTTGAACTTGCCACATTTAGTTACCATTTTATCACTCTTTTCCCTAAAACATTTGGAAAATGAAGAAATGAAAAGTGAAAATTTGCGAGTCAAGAAGACCAGTGTTTAAAATGCTCCTTCTGGGACATGTTGCTGCTGCTAAGTCGCTTCAGTCGTGTCCGACTCCGTGCGACCCCATAGACTGCAGCCCACCAGGCTCCCCCATCCCTGGGATTCTCCAAGCAAGAACACTGGAGTGGGTTGCCATTTCCTTCTCCAGTGCATGAAAGTGAAAACTGAAAGTGAAGTCGCTCAGTCGTGTCCAACTCTCAGCGACACCATGGACTGCAGCCTACCAGGCTCCTCCATCCATGGGATTTTCCAGGCAAGAGTACTGGAGTGGGTTGCCATGTGCTGTAGCAATTAAGTTTCTAGATTAAATTTCCTAAAACACAGAAATGATTATATTTCTATTATTTTAAAATACTATCACACCATTTACTATAATAAATGTCCAGTGCTCTTAGTTTCAACCTTAGCTCTCTGATATCTAATTTTTTTTTCTATTTTACATCTTTTTTTTTTTTTCTCATTCTCAAAAACTGTGATGATCAACTCACTATTCACTTCTATTTTATATTCTTATATTTCTCTGTCTTAGCTTATACTCAATTATTATTTATCCCAAGAATGTCTTTCCCATTAAATTCTAGTAGAACAAATTCTATACAGTTTATTGCAAGGAGAGCATCAACTTTTCCCTAAATTCCATTTCAGTCTTTCATCTGAAATTATGTACCCTTCCGTGTTTTGATACTGGTAGTACTTATTTTGTAACTCCTTTTTGACTATCATCTTCTACCTTTTACATATTTGTGTGGTTAATATAGTTGACCAACATGAGTGTAGATTTCTAGAAGAAAGAGTACCTAATTCATCACTATAATCTTCCATAATACCTAGTACAATGCCTATCATCTTCAAAGTGTAGGCCCTGGACTAATAGCATCAGCATCACTTGGTCCTGGTTAGAAAGGCACTGCAGAGAAGGCGATGGCACCCCACTCCAGTACTGTTGCCTGGAAAATCCCATGTACACAGGAGCCTGGTGGGCTGCAGTCCACGGGGTCGCTAAGAGTCGGGCACGACTGAGCGACTTCACTTTCACTTTTCACTTTCATGCATTGGAGAAGGAGATGGCAACCCACTCCATGTTCTTGCCTGGAGAATCCTAGGGACAGGGGAGCCTGGTGGGCTGCCGTCTATGGGGTCGCACAGAGTCGGACACGACAAGCGACTTAGCAGCAGAAAGGCAGAGTCAGAAACTCTGGGGGTGGGGCCTAAAACTTGCATTTTAACAAGCTGTCCAGCTGATTCCGATATTGGCAAAATTTGAGACCCAGGCTTGTACACATTCAGCAAATACTTGTTGAATGGACGAATGGGTAAACAAAAGAATAAATATAGTTGATTTTTAAATAAAATATATGACTTATAATTATTTCTGCTGGGAAAATGCATACTGTTGAAATTTGGACATTAAATTATGAAACATCATTTGAGTTTAGATTAGAACAAATCTGATGTGCTGTACTTCTTAGCAACATTTTTTTTTAAATGTTGCTTTCCTCAATTCTTTCTCTTAATTCATACATTACTTATACACCTGAATGTGTGACTGCTGAAACTTTTGCAAATGTTTACAAGTAAGTCACTGATTTTAATTTGCTGGCGAGATAAAGATATCCATAATAGTCTCTTGAATTTTTTCAATAAAACAGAGCATTGTATAGTGCTTTATGAAGTGATTGTGCATATGACTCATGTGAGGATCTTGTTAAAATGAAAGTTTGATTCAGTGCAGATCCAGGATGGTGTCTGAGACTTACTTGAAAGTCTCGTCCTGCTTCTTGGTTCAGGAACCATCTTATGTGGAGAATCATAATAGTGTCATGTGGTTTCAAATCTAACATGCCAATTAAAATCACTCTGTAGATGAGGAAGGGGCTTGAGGTTTGGGGCAGATTATTTATTCCCTGGTAACCTCACTTTCTTCATCTGTGAACTAAAAATAACCTCTAGTATGATGCCTGACACACAGTAGGTACTCAATAAAAAGCAAATATTATTATTCAAATAAAAATAATGCAAAATTTAAAAGGAGTATCAAAATATTATGGCTCCATCTGGTAGTCTACAGATTGGTATGCAACTGGTTAACTCTATTCCTGATGTGCTCACTCTGGAATGTAAGGGCAATAAAATTGATTTCTGCTGTCAACAGTTTTATAGCTTCTGCAATTTCAGCTTGAGTATCTGCCATTGACCTGCAGCAGCTGAAATCACAGGTGCAACTTCCTGAAACCTGAGCCCTTCTTCTGGCACTTCCCTAGTTATCAGTTATTCCTGACAAAGAAAGCTGCAACCCATTGAAAGAAAACATTTGATCTTTTTATTGTATATGTAAGAATATCTTTTATTTTATTTTTTAATTTATTTCTTTTCATACTGAGATTTATCTTGTTGCATATTAATGTCAGTAACTGAGATTTAAGCAAGTCTGTTGTTAGATTTTTCATTAATATCAGGCATTAGTTGAATTCGGTGAATTTGGTGTACTTATATATACCAGTTAGCATACTATTGAAAAACAAGTTATTTAAATTATGTAGCTTATTAAGGCAGACTTTCTTTTCAGTTTGTAAAATCAAAAGCAATAAATCCAATAGACTATTTTATTGTTCACTGCAGGAGAGTTACCACTCAAAAAGATTTCTGAGTGACTGTCAAATTAGATCATATGCTAAGGAGCTCTTTTGGAACTTCTTTTGGGAATTATGGACACTTAAATATAACAGATAAATACTCAGTTTAAACTACAGTGATTCATCAGAAAAAAATATGCTTCAGATCCAAGAAAAGTAGATTTATCCCCAAAGACTACTTTGAAAGACATTGTATTAAATATTTAAGGAAAGATGCATCATCTAATGTCATTATATTCCTTTAAGAAAATTGGGAAAGAACAGGAAAGCAAATATAGATCTCTGGATTTGGGGTGGGAGTAAGATTTAGAAACATGTTTAAAAAGATTTTTCAACTTGATACTTACAGTCCAAAATCTACCAATTATTGTGGAATACCTTGGCTGTGTTGAATTTTCCAGATTTTTATTGTGAGATTTAAGTTTTTTTAATTAAAATATTATCAGTAATTAAATCCTGGTGTTAGATTTAATTAAAACATGTTCTGATAAGCATTTGGCTGAAGTTCAGCAACATTTCATAACAGTCAGTAACTACCATATCTAGATTAAATAGAGTTAATTTATCACATTGATGGCAGATGAATTATCACCTTCAGATGGTAGGTCAGCAGATAATAGTTTTCAGATAGTTGGACAATTGGTCACATTAAAAAAAAATAGAGCACTTTTCAACCTTTTGCAAAACTTACTGAAATGAAAAAAGGAATATCAAGTAAGATAATTTTATTTTCACTTTTAATGGTTTCACTTGACCTTAGGGACATGATTAAAACAGGAATTCAAAGTTTTTCTTTCATCACTGCCTCTCTTTTACACTGTGTCACTCATATTGAGAATACTTTTATTCTTTAGTTTTCCTATCTTCTAAACATGTTTTTAAATTAATTCTTAAGCTTTTCTGAAAGGGAATATATTTAAAAAAACAAGTTTTGAATGCCAATTATGTTTCTCTAAGATAAAGATCACTTGATTTTTACCTGTAAAAAAATTTATTCCATATTATTCCCTTGCTTTAAAAATTCTTTCTCTCTCACCCAATCTATCTCTCTCTCCTCAATTGGATTTCTCTGTCATATACTTCCTATTTAGTTGAAGTATGACCAGTTTAAGGGAAAGAATATTTGGCCTTGATGTGAAACAAATTTTAATAGTATCACAGAGTCCACTGTCAATTTATGGGACAGTATTTGAAACACTGGGACTTCTTTTAGCTCTCTGCCACCCATGAGTGAGCCCACCAGCATTTAATGGGGGCAAATTTAGCTTAGCCCAGCTAGGTTCTGCACCTACATTCCCCTGAAGCTACAACCAGGAAGTTTCAAGCCCATGCTCTTGACTGTGAATGTCGCTGTCAGAGACAGAGGTGGGTTCAGAAACTTATAGAATTTTGAAGGCCTCTTTTAAGGAAAAAGAATATAATTTATTTTTCCAAAAATATTACAGAAAACATATGACTATGGGAACAAACTACTAGGGCCTCTTGTAAGGGACTGATGCTAAGGAGCTTTTTGCAGGAAGTGGGTAGGACATATAAAAATTCCTGATTCCATAGAAAAAATAATTCCTGATTCAGAGAGAAAAATCCAAATGTTTTCTGAGGGTCACAGTTAGCCAGCCTGATTCCATAAATGTATTTTATGGATAGATATTTACTTATTCATCCATTAGTTCAATGTTATGTCATTGAGCAGACATATGCCTGTCTTGGATTAGGTTGAATTATTTTGCAATTTTCACAAGCAGTTGCAATAGTCCCCTTTGAAAATGCTCAGCAAATGCCAGTACGAAGGCATATGACCAGCTGATTTTGCTTTTCCTTTTTTCTTATTTCATATAACCACATTTGTTAGTTCTCAAAATATACTTTCAGCAGTATTAAGACAAGCTAAAAGGTTTAAAGTAAGGGCAGAGGAATATCTACATTCCGACTCTTAGTTTACCAAGATGCTATCGCATTGGATTAGAGGATCACTTTATATGGGTACATCTTAACTATTTACATCTGCAGTGATTTTATTTCCTAATAAGGTCACATCTGAGGGTACTAGAGCTTAGGACTTCAAGATATAGATTGGGGAAGGGGGGCATAACTCAAACTATAAAAGTAAGACATGCTTTTTGTAAGCTTTACTTATTTAATCTCTTTCACTTAAGCACACTGACTGATTTTGTAGATCTACTGAAAAGATGATTTAGATAGTCTATTCATAGACTAGATGGTTTAAACAATAGAAGTTAATTGTCTCACCATTCTGGAGGTTGGAGGTCTAGGATCAAGGTGCTGGCAGGACTGGTTTCCTCTGAGGCATCCCTGCTGGACTTATAGATAGGCCCTCCAGCTGCTTGTCCTCTCCTGTGGGCCTTCTGTGTGCACAAATCCCGGTACGTCCTTCACTTCCAAGGACACCAGTCATATTGGGTCAGAGCCCACTGCTATGGTCTCATTTAACCTAATTACCTCTTTAAATATTCTATCAGTGAATAAAATTACATTCTAAGGTACCGAGTGTTAGGACTTTGGGGGCACAAAATTGAGACCATAACAGATGGCCTACCATGTTTTTTTTTTTTTTTTTCTTATTAAAACCTGCTCCCTGCCAGTGAAAATTTAATTTGGGTGTTATTTCAGTTAATATTCCACAATGTCAATTGTATTAGTTACACTAGGCATAAAACAGTCTTCTTGAGGACCTTTAGAGTACAAAGTTTACTGATTAATATAAGGCATACAAAGATGAGATACGTGATAATCTTTGACCTTAAAGAATCTTCTAATGAAGTTAGGAGAAAAAAGGGAAAGAAAACTGAATGAGACTGTTGAGTGAATAGGTTTTTTCCCCCCAGTGGGGTAGGAATGACATTGCTACTGACAGTGGTTAAGATAGATGTTAGGTTTGGAAACACAGAACATTTTAAGGAAAAGGTAACTTATAAGTGCATCTTGAAAGATATGTGGGGTTTAAATAGGTAAAAATCATGTCTCAATGAAGCCGAATATATAAATACCCTCAGTATGAAAAACAAAGCTAAAATTCTGTCTGTGATACCAACAGACCACGAAATAACTGAAATGTTTCAATAAAAAGTCTATATAGTTGCTTATCTGTGTATCATTATGTGAAAATTGGGATCTATTGGATCAATTAATAGTAAAGGAAATCAGTCCAAAATATTCATTGAAAGGACTGATGCTGAAGCTGAAACTCCAATATTTTGGCCACTTGATGTGAAGAACTGATACATTGGAAAAGACCCTGATGCTGGGAAGGATTGAAGGTGGGAGGAGAAGGGAATGACAGAGGATGAGATGGTTGGATGGCATCACTGACTCAATGGACATGAGTTTGAGCAACTTCTGGGAGCTGGTTATCGACAGGGAAGCCTGGTGTGCTGCAATTCATGGGGTCCCAAAGAGTTGGACACGACTGAGCAACTGAACCGAACTGAACCAATAATAACAGGAAATGTTTATTGAAAAAAATTACAGTTTCTAACACTGTTCTGAGCACTTGATAGTTTTCATATAGTTAGCTTTTACAATTATTATATCAAGTAGTAGTTATGATTATCCCCATTTTACAGAATGTACACACACACACACACACACATACAGACACACAGTTTCTTTTGTGTCATAGTGAACACCTTTCTGTATACACAGTGGTATTTGTAGCTTAACAGGTTGGATGAAGGTGAAGGTGAAGTCGCTCAGTCGTGTCCGACTCTTTGCGACCCCGTGGACTGTAACCTACTAGGCTTCTCCGTCCATGGGATTCTCCAGGCAAGAAGACTGGAGTGGATTGCCATTTCTTTCTCCAGGGGATCTTCCCGACCCAGGGATCGAACCCAGGTCTCCCGCACTGCAGGCAGACGCTTTAACCTCTGAGCCATAATTTTTAACTGATTTATGAAGAAAATAAATGGTTGCCTCTGGACTGCAACCAAGATATTTACACTGCTATTTTGTCATTTAAGTATGATCACAATAACTTTTCTTTTCTTTGGGTCTTTATTTATCTTTTCTTAAGCAGGAAGCATTATAATGTGATGTTATTACTAATTATGGTGGTAGTTAAAGTCTACTCGGGGGGGAAATTCTAATCTATTGAATGAGTAAATTTGTTCTACAGTGTGTTCTAGTTGCAACAGGATGTTCTTTGTTCCTTAACCTAAACTCTCTTTCCTGCTTTCAAAATGTTTTCTTAGGTGTTTGCCTACATATGGAATACTCCTTCTCAAATCTGACTATTACTTTTACCACTGTTGCAAACATAATTGTCCGATAGCTGCCGTGCATATGCCAGGCACTGTCTGAAAAACCAGTGGGCTAGGCAGTGAGCTAAGCATTCCACAGATCTTATTTAATCCTAAGTCTATCATGTAGATATTATCTTCATTTTACAAAACTAAAGCTTTAAACATCATGCATACTATTTAAATTATCAAAACCTCCATTGAGTACCCACTTTCCCCATGAAACTTTCTAAATTCTTTCTTTTTTATTCTTTCATAATCCTTTGATCACAATATTTAAAACCAGATTCACATTTCACTTGTTATTCATGGAATGCCTTGATATATGTAATTCCCCAACAACATTTGGGAATAATCAAGAAGAATATTGGATCAAAGATTATGCCCTGCTCTTTATTAAAATGTTTGTATTTTAACTATTTTGCTTAGATATCTTGGTAACAATGTAGTACCGGAGAAGGGCAAATAAAAGGAACTGGAGTGGAAAAGTTGCTATATGCTTATAGATAAATGATAAAGGATCTTTAGATTAGAATGAGAATGATGAAAGCTTTATTAACAACAAAACAAAAATCCTCTAAGAAGAATAAATCTAATCTCTAAAGAGTAGAATGAATATGCCTTTCCAAGTCAATCCAACTAAAATGGAAATACTAATTTGTGGAATAGGTTAATTAGTTTCTGGTTTTCCTAAAAATGAAATAAGGAGAAATAATAAATAGAATTTAAAAGAATATCAATCAAAAGAAGTTGGGATATATATGATCCAAAATGTTGACTTCAGAAAGGAAAATTAGCCAGTTGTCTGTTTCCAAGAGTATTCATAATTGTAGCAAGAATATTTTCAAGTATGTCTCAGTTGTGAGAGGTAAAGATGCAAATAACACATAGTAAAAGAACAAATCTTGCTTACAAAGAAAAAATACTCTAGAGGTAGATATATCTAATTACCTCTATCTCTAATTAACATGAGCTCAAATCTGTATGACAATATCCATGTTTTTATAAAGAAATTATATTTATTATTTTTCTAAAAAATACTGAAAAAATTAGAACATACTTTGGTAGTGTTATTTTAACTGCTTATTTGACATCTTTTGAATGTATTCCTGCTGTTCTTCAGAATATTGTTTTTCACTCTTATAGTATTATATTCTTTATTATTCTTAAATATTTTGTTTAGCATCTCATAACTATAACTATTTAAATGTTTAAACACAATAAATTTTACTTTAATCTTTTTAATGATCACTTTAAATTTTTTTTCATCTTTCTCCAAAAATAGTTAATAGTTTAGTGTTCTAACTTTTCCTCAGCAACATAATTCTTAATTCCATAGTCATTTGTTGACGTTCTAATTTTAGCAAATTTTCATTAGATTGTTACTGTAGTTGTCATCAGAAAAACTTCCGTTAGCATTTTATTTGTCTTTTCTTTCTCTACAGTATTGAATATGTTTAGCCTCTCTCTTCCGTATTCTTTGCAGAATGCCATTGGGCTCCTTTTCTGTTTTATTTTGTAATATTCAAATATGTTTGTGGGAGCAGGATACAGTTGATAAATGTTTTGTAAGTACATTTTAACTTCTGGAAATGTTAGAGTTTGTCTCATTATAGTCATGTAGCAGCATATTTAATTTAAAATATGCTATATTTAAATATTTTACACTCTGAGGTGAAGACTACATACAAATTTGAAGATTAAATGATTATTTAGAATGAAATATAAATGTTATAAGCATGTCCTGGATAGAATTATTTTAACGTTCTATACTTAATATTCAATGTTTACTCATGGTACTTATTTTCTAGCCCATTGATTATTTTAACTGTTGTCACAAGTCACCTTCTGTTAGTAATTATTTGGTTATTGTAAATGTGTACTATTTCCCCCAGTGGGTGTCAACTTTCTTGAGAATAGGTATGTTTATATGTCTTTTTATTCTCCACAGGGCATAGTAAAGAACTTGCAAATAGTAGGTGCCAATAACTATCAATTATTTGATTACATTTTTGTGAAGACCATGTTTATTGTATTGATGGACACTGCTAAACAATTTATTGTTCCCTAGCTACCTAGACAAGTAAGGCCTTCTATGTTCTTTTTTCATATGACTGGCCTCCCTGGATTTTTTCTTTGATGGGAATGAATTAGAAGGCATGGAAAAGCAGTCAGTCTGACTTTGAGGTCAACCTATAGCCACTCTGATGAGGCAGAGAGCAAAACAAAACCTGTCCAGCCTCTTTCCTCATAGTCTGCCAACTACTCACTTCACAGTAAGGACATGTCGGGAAAATGAAAAGCATTTTTTTGCTGTGGACACTGAATGACAAACTATGACATGTTTGTGTGAAGAAGATGCTACCTCTGCATCAATAGTTTTGCAACTGTTAACTTGTAAGCTACATCCCCAATTTATCTGGCTTTCTTATAATAAAGAGTAGAGGCCGTGGTGGTGGTGTAGTCACTAAGAGATGTCTGATTCTTGTGACCCCATGTACTGTAGCCTGCCAGGCTCCTCTGTCCATGGGATTTCCCAGGCAAGAATACTGGAGGAGTAGGCTTTTCTCAAAACATCCTGTAAAAACTCAGTGAGATTCTAGCATCCAAAACAATACATGACTCATCCTATACCCTGCCAAGTCCTCAATGTATGGCATATCTCCATCAATAAGGTAGTCTTTTGTGATTATACAATGCTCTCAAGTGATTACTTCCTTTCCTGTTTAATTTTTTGAGAGTCAAGGTTTGAAAGAATTCAATCAATTATTACTTCATGCAGAAATCCTCCTTTTAATGGCAATTACTCCTGGAAAAGATAGCATGGTAAACTCATAACACCAAACATACTGAAATAGAGGGAGAGAAAACAAAAACGTAAGGAGCAAAATTCAAACACCTTTTACAGAATTTTGCTTCAAGGCCAGACCCATTCAGAGTAAAAGAAATCCTTCTGCTCATACACAACTGAGAGTTCTTTTTCACTTCCAGCTTTCATCCATGCTCTTTGCTTTGTTTGGATGCTTTCCCAGCCATTCCAACCTCACTTATCAAGTTAATTTCTACATATCCATCAGCTCTCAGCCAGAATAGTACTTCTTGAGCACCAGCCTTCCTCACCTTAGGCCTTCTGTTATTCTTTTTCATTGTACTCTGTAACTTTCCACTGTCTTTGTGCATTCTGTAAAAATTTGAGGTCAGGATCGTGTCTGTCTTGACCATTATGGTAATTCCTGCTCTGGCACAGTAACTGACAAAGCAGGGATAACACTAGGAAGGTTATAATGATCTGGCATTGAATTCTATTTATTCTTGTGAAACCAGGTCAATCCACCCATATAATCACATTGCCAATTTAGACTAACTCTCTCGAACTTACTGTTGCTCATTTTCCCCAAGAGATATCAGGGTCATTACTTTATTCACTTACTCTCTTCAAATGATTACTTCCTTTCCTGTTTTAATTTTTTGAGAGTCTGGGTTTGAAAGAATTCAATCAATTGTTGCTTGTCACAGGTTTCTAGTTTTTCTCTGTATGATGATAGTATAGGATGTATAGACCCTCACAGAGGATATTATAATGATGCCCAAGCAAAGTCTGATTCACTAGGGTGAAAACTTGCTAACCTCCACATCGCAGGTAAACATCAAAGTGGTTTTCCTAATGTTGGGCATGTACTTGAAAGTGAAAATGTTAGTGGCTCAGCTGTGTTCAACTCTTTGCCACCCCATAGTCTGTAGCCCGCCAGGCTCTTCTGTCTATGGAATTCTCCAGGCAAGAATACCAGAGTGCTTGCCATCTCCAGGGGATCTTCGCGACCCAGGGATCAAACCCAGGTCTCTTGCATTATGGACAGACTCTTTACCCTTTGAACCACCAAGAAAGTTCTGAGCAGGTACATAAATAGATCTTTTTGTTTGGGGCACAGTTTCCAGAAAGGTGCAGATGGATTGAATGTGTATCCCTGTTTTCGCTGCAGCATTTCTGTTTGAAAACAAAAAGCATGAGGAGTTTCAGATAGCTGCAGGATACAACAGGTTGCTGTATTTTCTTTGAGAAGTTCTCACCTTCCCTACCATAGCCTCAGGGAAGGTAGCCAGCCAGATTTTCTGTACATTTACTGATAAATATATGGATTCTTAACCTACATCATTAAATACTTCAACCTACCTCAGGATTTAGATCCAAAGATGTATGATGAGAAAACAGAGATGACAAAAAAGAAATGAATATCAACCACAATCAGCGAATATAGTCTGTTGTGATTGATCCTTTAGTTATATAAGGCAGGATTTATAATGATCTGAATAAAATTATTTCATATGTTATGTTACTTGAACAACTGTCTTCTTTTTGGCTTTTTTTTTTTTTTAATGAAACATCTTATGACTAGATTCACGCAGAATATGAAACAAAAGTTACAACAAAACTTATAGCTTCAGTTCAGTTCACTTGCTCAGTCGTGTCCGACTCTTTGCAACCCTATGAATCGCAGCACGCCAGGCCTCCCTGTCCATCACCATCTCTCGGAGTTCACTCAGAGTCATGTCGATCGAGTCAGTGATGCCATCCAGCCATCTCATCCTCGGTCGTCCCCTTACACTGGACTTACATATCAGTTTGGAAAGAACTGACATCTTTACTGTGTTGAGTCTTCTGATCCATAGACACAGTACATTGCTACATTTATTTAGTTCTTTGGTTTCTTTCAGCAGCATTTTGTATTGGATTGGCCTACAAGTTTATTTGAACTTTCTGGCCAACCAGTAATTATCAGGATATAGATCCTCCAGTATAATTTGTTATACTTATGTTTAATTTTCTTTTAATTAAGAGTAGTTTTAAGTATACTGTGTTAAAGTTCAACTTCTGCCCATTCATTATTAGTATAAAACAGTATGTTTTTCTTTTTTGGCCTGTGTTGGTCTTAAATCCTGTAATCTTGCTCACTTCAGTTCAGTTACTCAGTCTTGTCTGACTCTTTGTGACCCCTTGGACTGCAACATGCCAGGCTTCTCTGTCTATCACCAACACCCAGAGCTTGTTCAAACTGATGTCCATTGAGTCAGTGATGCTATCCAACCATCTCATTCTCTGTCGTCCCCTTCTCCTCCTGCCTTCAATCTTTCCCAGCATCAGGGTCTTATACAGTGACTTAGCTCTTTCACTTTCATGCATTGGAGAAGGAAATGGCAACCCACTCCAGTGTTCTTGCCTGGAGAATCCCAGGGATGGGGGAGCCTGGTGGGCTGCCGTCTATGGGGTCGCACAGAGTCGGACACGACTGAAGTGACTTAGCAGCAGCAGCAGCTCTTTGCATCAGGTGGCCAAAATATTGGAGCTTCAGCTTCAGCATGAGTCCTTCCAATGAATATTCAGGGTTGATTTCCTTTAGGATTGACTCCTTACTGTTTGATCTCCTTGCAGTCCAAGTGACTCTCAAGAGTCTTCTCCAGCACCACAATTCAAAAGCATCAATTCTTCGGTGCTCAGCTTTCTTTATAGTCCAACTCAGATCCATACCTGACTACTGGAAAAACCATAGCTTTGACTAGACGGACCTTTGTTGGCAAAGTAATGTCTCTGCTTTGTCTAGGTTGGTTATACTTTTCTTCGAAGGAGCAAGTGTCTTTTAATTTCATGGCTGCAGTCACCGTCTGCAGTGATTCTGGAGCCCAAGAAAATAAAAGTCTATCACTGTTTCCATTGTTTGCCCATCTATTTGCCATGAAGTGATGGGACTGGATGCCATGACCTTAGTTTTTTGAATGTTGAGTTTTAAGCCAGCTTTTCCACTCTGCTCTTGTACTTTCATCAAGAGGTTCTTTAGTTCTTCGCTTTCTACCATAATGGTGGTGTCATCTGCATGTCTGAGGTTATTGATATTACTCCCAGCAATCTTGATTACAGCTTGTGCTTCATCCAGTCTGGCATTTCGCATGATGTACTCTGCATATGCCAGGAGATTTTTTACATGGAAAATAATATCTTTCAGTAGGGACTCTCTTATTTCTTACTTTCCAAACTATGTATCTTTTTTTTTTTCTTTCTTAGATTATCTCTATCTCTAAAACTTCCAGGAACGTGTTTAATAGTAGTGGTGAGAGGGAAACTTCCTTGTATTGTCCTGATCTTAAATGGGAAGCATTCAGTCTTTCACCATTAAATATAAGTTTTAGGTCTTTTACTGGTGCTTATTGTCAGATTGAGGAAGTTTCCCTCTGTTGCTAGTTTGCTGAAAGTGTTAATCATAAATGAGTTCAATCAAAGAAGCAGAATTTCTAGGAGAGTAATATTCCATTGTACCACATCTTCTCTATCCATTCATCTGCTGATGGACATTTAGGTTGCTTCCATGTCTTGGCTATTGTAAGCATTGGTGCAGTGAACATTGGGGTGCATGTATCATTTCAGATCATGTTTTTCTCAGGCTCTATACCCAGAAATTATTTTTCTGGAACTCTCTTGCTTTTTCCATGATCCAGCAGATGTTGGCTATTTGATCTCTGGTTCCTCAGCCTTTTCTAAAACCAGCTTGAACATAGCTTCAGTACCTGAACCAAATATTAAATCCTCAAAGAGGGAAATGCTGCTCATAGAGAAATCTAACATAGATCTGAGGGCAGGTTGTTGGAGCACTGCTCTCACAATTGTCTGCTCACTACTGTCCATGGAGCCACTTCCATTAAAAATAATTATCTGCTCATGGAGGTGCAACATCCAAACAGGTTATAGACACTTTTATGTGATGTGGACAGATTTCAGAATTATTTATCTTGACTCTTTTTAGCCTCAAATACTGCTGAGCTACTCACACTGTGATAGATATTATGTCTGGGTATTTAAGACAAGAGTATTCTAAATTAGATATCTTTTACATCCTTTTTTAATTATCTAAAAGTATAATCAATCTTCTGAAAATGTTACAGCTAGGCCCCAAAATAAAGTAACATTTCTGAGGTAGGCAAGATAGATTATTGGATTAATGTTCTGTTTTCCTTGGGTATGTGCATGCATGCTCAGTTACACAGTTGTGTCAACTTTTTGTGATCCCATGGACTGTAGCCCACCAGTCTTCTCTGTCCATGGCATTTCCCAGCCAAGAATGCTGGAGTGGGTGCCATTTCTTCCTCCAGAAGCTCTTCCCCACCCAGATATTGAATCTGTGTCTTCTGTGTCTCCTTCATTGGCAGGTGGATTCTTTACCACTGAGCCAGCTGGGAAGCCCTTTATTTGGATATAGCAATATTTAAATATAACAAATAGCCTGTCATATTTTCAAATGTGTGTCTGTATAGTTTGTATTTTCCTGTTTACTTGTAACTATATGATGTTATGTGATATTTCCTTATATGATGTCTGAATCTTTTTGACCATGACAGAATATCAATAAAAATTTAATTACATCATTGCAAGAGGTGCCAGTTGGCTCTAACCATCAGATGTTCAGTTTGCTTCATGACAGTAGAAAAACAAAAGATACATGGTAATAATAGCTCAAAAATTGCATCATATAGATGTTTTTGTCATTTTCTCAGGGCCTACAGACTGGCATATGACTTCCCAATTCCTAGTGTCATGTTCAATCTTTAAACACTTAAAACTTTAATTTTCCTGCAGAAATCCACACTTGAGGCTCAACATCTCGGTTCTCCAGCCTCTATCATGTTTTACTGACAATCAAAAGACAAATAATCACAAATGATAACTTTTTTTATCAAGTGACAAGATACACCTAGGGATAGCATGGACACAATAGGGAAAAGTAGAAGTTTGCACAATTTCTTTCAATAGAAAGTCCAAACTAATTTTACCTACTGCTAGAAATTGAGGGGATCCTTTTTTAACATGGATCTTATCACTAGGAGGCAGGATCTTGTATTAATGAAAACTGGTTTCTTTGCCATTTCAAGACAGTTAGAGCCTATTTCATAAGGGGTGTATTTTGCATATGGGACAATCAATCTCTAAGTGTAGAGAAAAGATAGATCTTAGATTAGTTTCAAGTACATAAGTTAGATTTTTCTAGTTAGGATAAAATACATAAGTGAATTTTTTGTTAAGCTATTTGAAGTTTAGTTTTAAAACTCCCTCTTTGCTAAGATTGTTTTATTTATTGTTTGGTGCTAAATAATCATTTAAAAGGAATTCAGAGTGAGAGCAATGCTTCTCTTCTAGTCATCGTATAGTTACTCTTAGCATCTACCTACCACACATGTGAATTATACCCAAGAAAGAAAGAGTACGACAAGGGAGATTTCAGACTTGATTTATTTCTTCATGGAACTTATCATTAGCAAATAATCTCTCACATCCACACATGAACATACAACACTGTGCTAGATGCTATGAAGGAAAAGTAGATGGTGCTATCAGAACATATCATAAAGAAAGCCTGTCTAATCTGGGCAGGGATAGCTAGGATAAATGATATTTTAACTCAATAAAAAGTGATATTTAAATAGGACTCTGGAGAATGTGGCAAAAGGTGGGAAGAATTTTCATGTGGTGAGTACATTGAACAGAGCTTGAACAGAAATGAAAAACAAACATGGGTGTGGATCACTGAGATGGTTGGGAAGCCAGTGGGTGGCCAGATAGATCCTGGAGAGCCCAGGAGGCCATGTTAACTATTTGAGACTTTGCCTATAGCTGTGGATGCCAGTGAACAGGAGAGTGAAATTACAAATATGCACCCTTAAAAAGAAAATACCTTACTTGGGAAAACAGTTGATAAAAACCTATGCTTACCCTTATTTTTATTTTTACTTTTAAATTTATTTATTTGAAGCATAATTGCTTTATAGAATTGTATTAGTTTCTGACAAACTTCAGCTTTAAAAAAATTGTGTAATTATTTTACACTGATTCAGGTGTACAGCAAAATGATTCAGTTATATATATATAAATATAAATATATATGGCTTCCCTGGTGGCTCAGATGGTAAGGAACCTGCCTGCAATGCAGGAGACCCGGGTCCAATCCCTGGGTTGAGAACATACCCTGGAGAAGGGAATGGCAACACACTCCAGTATTCTTGCCTGGAAAATTCCATGGACAGAGGAAGCTGGCAGGCTACAGACCATGGGGTGGCAAAGAGTGTCACACAACTGAGTGGCTAACACTTTCACTTTCATGTATATATTCTTTTTAGATTCTTGTCCATTATAGGTTATTACAAGATATTGACCATAGTTTCCTATGGTATACAGTAGGTCCTTGTTTATTTTATATATAGTAGTGTGTATTTGTTAATCCCAAATTCCCAATTTATCCCTCCTCCCGTTTACCATTTGGTAATCATAACTTTGTTTTCTATATCTGTGTGACTCTAATTCAGCCTTCTATGTGATTGATTTTATGCAAAAGCTGTTAAAAACCTGATTACTGGTATCTACAATCTCAGAGAGGCCAGGATGCTATTGAGCTGTGGAGAGTAATAAACTGAATTCTAAAAGCTCATGGGCCATTTGTTTGCAAACCAAACAAGTTGCAGAGATTGTGGTTTTTTTTACCCCTAATCTGGCACTACTGTGATATTAAAAGCAAAGGCTGGTTGTGAATAGCTGAAAATTCCATTAAAAAAGTTAAAAGGCAGACAACAGACCAGGAAAAAATATTTGCAAGATTCGGTTAAAAAGTCAAACATTTTTGCCAGCCTAAGGGAGTTTTATTCTTGTATGCTTACTCTTCATATTTCCTTCTCCCAGCAATCTCAAGTCTGTACAATCCCAAAGTCTTGAATTATTATCTGGTACCACTGAGAGTTTTCAGAAGCAAAGATTCAGTCATTGAGGGTGATCCTACTTTAATGATCTACACATTCACTGGTGATAGAATGCATTCAGTGATGATAGAAAGGTCCCAGTACCAATCTAATGCTCTCAGTAGGTTGCATAGATGAGAAAAAGCTAAAAATTGTAAGGTGTTCTCTTAAGAATCAGTTTTATCAACCTGGTGGTGGCAGAAGCAGTGGAGTGGCTTACAGTGTTATAATCATCAGGGTTATAACAAATGAAAGATGGAGAGAGTCTGTTTGACTCCTTAGCTTGATGGATGATCATCAGTGGATAACAAATGAGCAATTTGGCAAACAGGAAACAAAGAAATCTCAAGAAACATGTCTGAACTTGGAAATTAAAGGAATCTGGCCTAGAGTCAGGAGATATTCATAGGTAACATGAGAAGGATACTGGGCTTCTTTGATGGACCAGGGTAAGAAGACCTATAGCTCCTCTTGTATCTATATACCTGCCCTAGCTTGGGTACCTGAAAACATTATTTTTCTGGCAGTAGTGTTTATCTTTTTCTGCTCAAACATGGTTCTCCCTTAAAGATCCTCCACATCTATTTTTTCTCTTCCATTTCTCTTTCTCCCCCACTCTCTTTTTAATCTATCATAGTTTATTTTTAATTTAACCTCCGACTTCTCTTCCCCATTATTCCTTCCCTTTCCTTTCTTTTTCTTAAATGAACATGATATGGAACAAAGGTGAGTGATTTACAATATTTGTTATATTTATGTTTTAAAAGTTTCATAATTTCTATACATTATTTATAATTTATCTAAAACTACAAATCACATAATTGAAATCACTGATAAATTGCTGTATTTGGGTAATGTTTACTTTATTTTAAGTCAGTGTTCCTTGTTAGGAAAAAATAAAACAGAGATATTCTGCTGAAATCTAAAGAACAGAAGATGTGCTATAATACCACTGTTGTTGTTGTTGAGTTGCTAAGTTATGTCCGACTCTTTTGCAACCCCATGAACTGTAGCTTACCAGGCTCCTCTGTCCATAGGATTTCCCAGGCAAGAAGACTGGAGTGGGTTGCCATTTCCTACTCCAGGGGATCTTCCTGAGCCAGATGGAACCTGCTTCTTCTGCATTGGCAGGTGGATTCTTTACCACTGCGCCACCAGGAAAACCCTGTGATACCATATAGCAGTAATAAAAACTCAGATTAACATTGTCTCCTATTTAGAGTGGATATTTTTAGTCATTGTCAGGTTAGTAGGTGAGTGATAACATTGATTGATGAATCTTGAAAAGAAACAAGTTGACCAAGATTTGTGAGGAAATTAATAGTACTGCATACCTAAAGAAGTGCTGGGCTTAAGGTTTTGCATGGATTATCCTCATTAAATCCTCATAATAGTCTAAGAAGAGAAGAACTGGCATGTTACAACTTTATCAGCTGTAAAACTGAAGTTTAAAAAGGTCAAATTAATTGCTTTCTAAAGAGGCAATTGAAGAGCTGGGATTCAAACACAGGTAGTCTTACCCCAGAACTGAAACTGAACTTTGCTAACCATCTCTTATTATTCCTACATCTGTAATGTAGCATCAACTCTGCAAAAGAGTGACTGTTAGTAATTCACAGACAAAAATATTTCAACTTAAAAATTAAATTGCACTTTCTTTGGATAACTATAGTGGTTATGACTAAAAAATCTTTCTCTATTTCACTTTATTTTATTGGCAATGAATAACATCTTTGTTCACAGATAAGAATATTGTAAAACAAAAAACATACTATCATGTTGATGTATGGCAACGAAGAAGGAATTCATAGGGCCTGGCCTCCATCTTAGGCCTGTTCATGCTGATCATGCTCGGCCACCTTTCCAATGGACTCTGAACTCTGTGTTTAGTGCCTATGAAAACAACAACAGAAGGAGAAGACCCCCTCCAGACAGGGGAACCTTGAAGATCGTATCTAGGTTACTCATCGCCTAAGAGAAAACATACACTAATCATAAATTTTTCTGTATCAATCGGAGAGTAACCTCAGATTTATTGATTATTGGCTAAGTGTTTGACTGTTTGAGCACATAGCATGTGAATGATGGGGTTATTGGGATTGTTTTCCTTGGTTTATGCAAATTTCAAGGAATTTGGGGTGGTGGGTTCAGACATGTACACGTGGGGTATAAAAGATTCTCACAAATGCTGGTCGGGGTCCTTGGCTAAGAGGAGACTCTGCCTTGGGCCTGCCGCTGTAATAAACTGCACTCCACTATCTTCATTGTCCTTCTGAGTGAGTTTGTTTCCTGGAACGCATGGCTACAACAGCCAAACCAATACAATATTGTAAAGTAATTAACCTCCAATTAAAATAAATAAATTTATATTAAAAAATTAAAGCTATAGTTTGAGAATAAATAAAATTATTGAAAGCAAAGCAATGTTAAATTTGATTTTGCATCAT
Source organism: Cephalophus harveyi (assembly GCA_006410635.1). Lineage (NCBI taxonomy): Eukaryota > Metazoa > Chordata > Mammalia > Artiodactyla > Bovidae > Cephalophus > Cephalophus harveyi. Next base: position 118,429 of record SJYT01012932.1, read on the forward strand.
CATATTTCCTTGGAAGTTTCTGAAAGATACAAAGTGGTTGTAAATCTTTTTTTAAAAATATATTCATAGTGAGTATAGCATAAACTTCCAGTAAGCAGAATCTGGTCTTGGTAATTTATGTGCTCATTTATTTTTTATTGTCTTACTTTTAGCATAAGGTGTGCTGTTAGTTTACATGATTGGTAAATTGTCAGGAAGGAGCCAGTTCTCATTCAGAACTTGCCATATCATCAAATTGGCACTGGGATTTTCAGGTTTCTAAAAGCTTCAGTACTTTGAGAATTGGCTACTATCCAAAGCCCCTGCAGAGGTTGAATTAGAATAACCCAGATGCCTGAGGGCTTCCTTGGTAACTCAGACAGTGAAGAATCTGCCTGCAATGCAGGAGACCTGGGTTTGATCCCTGGTTTGGGAAGATCCCCTAGAGAAGAAAATAGCAACCCGCTCCAGTATACTGCCTGGAGAATTCCATGGACAAAGGAGCCTGGTGGGCTACAGTCCATGGGGTCACAAAGAGTTGGACACAACTGAGCAACTCACACACACACACACACACACACACACACACACACACACACGCACGTCTGAAAAGAAACATAGGCTTTCTTGTGGAACAATCTTATGAGCCTGCAGGCCAAAAAAAGGTAGGATGTCTCTGATCTTTTACTCCTGGTCAGCAGGTACCCTGGTCTGGGATGGCTTACGCTGCTAGAAGATTGGGGGCATTCATTGCCATTCTGTTTGTTTGTTTTTTCTCATCTCTAGACACCATTTTCTTTTCTGTGGTTTTCACATATCCACCATAATGTGGAAGAAGTATCAAGAGGTAAAGGGAAATCATTAGATTCTAGGTAAGGTTATTTTGACTCTGATTCCTATCAGGAATTTACTAACATTGATGAGCTGGTCCTATGGTTTCTTTGATTTCTGATTCTCAGTTACCATATTTATAAAATAGAGCTTGTAGGTAGAGCAAAAATAAATTATATATGCCTCACTATGAATCCTTCCCATAACTTAATAAAAAATAAACACATAATAGTTCTGAATAGCAATTGAAAATTCATCTTACAAAAATGGAATGGTTCCTAGGATGAAGACCCATCTGAAATATAAAGCATGCATAGGAGTAAGTGTATCAGAAAGGGGTGCATATGGCTATAGAGTAAAAGAAAAGGAAAAGATCACAGAGGAATATTTTGCAAAATTGTGCATTTTTACAAGTGGGTGGGAAAAGTGATTTGAAGTAGATGAATCATTCCCTGTTTTTCTCCCCAAATGTATGGTTTGAAAGAAACAATTTGAGCTTAAAATAAAGACTGTGTATGTAGCTTTGTCCCACATTCAGTAGGAGGACATTGACAGGCAATGGCAGACTTTTTGGGGTCTATCTGATGGGATTCTGTCAGTTTGCCCATCTGGAAAAAATGGTGCTAACAGGCCTGTATATGTGGTTGATCTTTTACCTCATTTCAAATTACTGATTGAAATTTGGTTTTATCCATCAGTCTCCAATTATTTGGGTTAGCCCCAGTCAGCAGCTTGAGGCAAAATAATACATCACTAAATAGATGGGGAAACAGTGGAAACCATGTCAGTCTTTGTTTTTCTGGGCTCCAAAATCACTGCAGATGGTGACTGCAGCCGTGAAATTAAAAGACGCTTACTCCTTAGAAGGAAAGTTCTGACCAACCTAGATAGCATATTCAAAACAGAGACATTACTTTGCCAACAAAAGTCCATCTAGTCAAGGCTATGGTTTTTTCAGTAGTCATGTATGGATGTGAGAGTTGGAGTATAAAGGAAGCTGAGTGCCAAAGAATTGATGCTTTTGAACTGTGGTGTTGGAGAAGACTCTCGAGAGTCCCTTGGCCTGCAAGGAGATCCAACCAGTCCATTCTAAAGGAGATCAGCCCTGGGATTTCTTTGGAAGGAATGATGCTAAAGCTGAAACTCCAGTTTTTGACCACCTCATGTGAAGAGTTGGCTCATTGTAAAAGACTCTTATGCTGGGAGGGATTGAGGGCAGGAGGAGAAAGGGACGACAGAGGATGAGATGGCTGGATGGCATCACTGACTCGATGAACGTGAGTCTGAGTGAACTCCGGGAGTTGGTGATGGACAGGGAGGCCTGGTGTGCTGCGGTTCATGGGGTCACAAAGAGTGGGACACGACTGAGCAACTGAACTGAACTGAAATGAACTGAAAGTGTTAGAGAAAAGATAATACCAGGCATATATTAGTAGATGCTTTTTAAATGTTGAATGAATAAAGGAGTTAATCTAGTTTATTAGATTAAATGAAGACTACAGAATATGGCTTTTTATAAAACATCTTTCAAGCAGTGATTTTTCTTAAGATAAGACAATCTTATCTGAAAAATGCTATTCCTTCTAAAATGAACTTCTAGCCTTTTCCCCTTCTATTTTTTTTAAAAGATAAACAACTGTTTATTTGCCCACTTTTCTTCCATATTTTCTCATAGAAGAAGGAAGCAAAACATGTTAACACTGAACTCTGATGCACTATTAAATAACTCTTCACATCTAAATGTGCCCCCAAGGTTTTGCTCTTATATTTGTGCATTTATTTTTGATGAAAACATGATTTCAGAGTACAAAGCATTTTCTTAACAAGCTCAGAATGTCAATATATTAAAATTACAGAAGTAATTTCTGCCTAAATATTATGGTATTTAGTAAGGAGAAAAATCACAATCTAACCACTGAAGTATTAAAATCATGTTTCTAGGTTTATCTAAGACTCCTTGGAATTTGCACTATTGTAATTCACTTATGGCATGATGCCAAAGGGGATAAATAAGACCATTTCATTAGTTATTGTGTTCTAACAAAAATAAATAGGTAAATGATTACATCCTGTGCTTTATGTGGCAGGCCAGAGTTTATAGTTTTCTTTTCTGATTGGAGCATAACCAGGCTAGAAAAAAATTATTAAGCATAATAATTTACAATAATCATGCAAGAAAAAATAATCTTAAACAGAGTGAAATAGATTCTGTAGATATTAATCTTGAAGCCAGCCTGGTCATTGTGACCACTGTCTCTTTCCCTTATTTCTTGGGCCACCAGCAAACTGGACATCGTGGAATTGGGGCAGTGGGCTGAACAGACAGAGAAACCCATGGGAAAGGGGTGAAGAAAGGGGATGTTGAACAGCTGCATCCAGCTCCCTGATGATGCTGGAGAGGGGGGAATCTGTGTTAGGAGGAATAATTATGCTACTTTAAGTAACATAACAGTTTTTATTTGATCAGTCTCATGCAAACATGGAGTAATACCACAGAGATGCTATGAAAGTGAAAGAGATTTATTATGCTCACAGGTGCCAGAAGAGGGAGACGTAGGGTGTCACATAGGGAGACACATGGAAGGAGCTCCCAGAGAGCTGAGAGAGAGTGGGGACCCCTTGGCAAGTACTGTAAAGGAGGGCTGGGTCAGGGTGGGGAGTACAAGCAAAACCAGTGAAGGAATTTCATTGTGTGATTGGATGTCACTGGCTCATAGTCAGGGGAGGGCATGAAGAGGGACTGGTGCCAGGGACCAGCCTGATCACACTGGTGGACCTAGTCACCCAGGTGGGTACTTATAACCTGTTTGTGGAGACGTTGAAGCATGAGGAAAATATGAAGTTTTGAAAATTTACAATCTAGCTTCTCTAGATTTTATTCTCAGATTTTAAGAAAAAGGCCCCAGTGCCTGTGAAAAGTGGATGATAATTTCCCACCAAAAGTAGTTCTGTACAGAGTGATATAGGCCATTTGAGTTTGGAGAACAGAATGTTCTGCCTGTAGCTCTGATCATCAATTGTGACTGATGAATAAACTGTAGGATTTATTATCATAATAGAAAGACCCTCCCATATTTCTGATATTGAAGATACTGTAAAAATTAAAAATTTTGAGTGAGATAAGAATTTATTGGGAGATAATTTTCTATATAGGGGAATGGAACTTTGAACCCAGGAAAGATAACTGAGATCTAGCATAGCACTACATCTCCTCCTTTTGCAAATGAGATAATTTTTTTTTTTTCCAGTAGCCATGTATGGATGTAAGAGTTGGACCATAAAGAAGGCTGAGTGCTGAAGTACTGATGCTTTCAAATTGTGGTGCTCTCAAAAGACTCTTGAGAGTCCTTGAAACAGCAAGGAGATCAAACCAGTCAATCCTATATGAAATCAAATCTGAATATTCACTGGAAGGACTGATAGTGAAGCTGAGGTTCCAATACATTGACCACCTGATGCAAAGAATTGATTCATTTCTAAAGACCCTGATGCTGGGAAAGATTGAAGGTGGGAGGAGAAGGGGAAGACAGAGGATGAGATGGTTGGATGGCATCACCAACTCAATGGACAAGAGTTTGAATAGGTTCCTGGAGTTGGTGATGCACAGGGAAGCCTGGCATACTGCAGTCCATGAGGTGGCAAAGAGTCAGACATGACTTAGTGACTAAACAACAACAATGTTTAGAGAAAGGGGCTATGACCTATTTAGTCTCATCAGTCAGTTCAGTCACTCAGTCATGTCCTACTCTTTGCAACCCTATGGACTGCAGCATACCAGGCCTCCCTGTCCATCACCAACTCCTGGAGCTTACTCAAACTCATGTCCATCGAGTCATTGATGTCATCCAACCATCTCATCCTCTGTTGCTCCATTCTCCTCCCACCTTCAATCTTTCCCAGCATCAGGGTCTTTTCCAATGAGTCAGTTCTTTGCATCAGGTGGCCAGAGTATTGGAGTTTCAGCATCAGCATCAGTCCTTCCAGTGAGTATTCAGGACTGATTTCCTTTAGGATTGACTGGCTGGATATCCTTGCAGTCCAAGGGACTCTCAAAAGTCTTCTCCAACACCACAATCAAAAGCATCAATTCTTCGGTGCTCAGCTTTCTTTAAAATAGTCCAACTCTCACATCCATACGTGACTACTGGAAAAACCATAGCTTTGACTAACGGACCTTTGTTGACAAACTAATGTCTCTGCTTTTTAATATGCTGTCTAGGTTGGTCATAGCTTTTTTCCCAAGGAAGAAGTGTCTTTTAATTTCATAGCTGCAGTCACCATCAGCAGTGGTTTTGGAGCCTGCCCTCCCCCAAAGTCTCAGACTGATTCCATGATTTCCCCAAATATTTGTAATAAAGTGATGGGACCAGATGCATGATCTTAGCTTTCTGAATGTTGATTTTTAAGCCAACTTTTTCACTCTCCTCTTTCACTTTCATCAGCTCTTTAGTTCTTCTTTAGTTCTTTCATTAGCTCTTTAGTTCTTCTTCACTTTCTGACATTAAGGTGGTTTCATCTGCATATGTGAAGATATTGATATTTCTCCTGGCAATCTTGATTCCAGCTTGTGCTTCACCACTCTGGCATTTCGCATGATGTACTCTGCATATAAGTTAAATAAGCAGGATGCCAGATATACAGCCTTGACTCTTTTCCCAATTTTGAATCCAAGAATACACAGAAGAATTATACAAAAAAGATCTTCACGACCCAGATAATCATGTTGCTATGATCACTTAGAGCCAGACATTCTGAAATGCGAAGACAAGTGGGCCTTAGGAAGCATCACTATGAACAAAGCTAGTGGAGATGATGGATTTCCCACTGAGCTATTTCAAATCCTAAAAGATGATGCTGTGAAAGATCTGCAGTCAATATGCCAGCAAATTTGGAAAACTCAGGACTGAAAATGGTCAGTTTTAATTCCAATCCCAAAGAAATACAATGCCAAAGAATGCTCAAACTACTGCACAATTGCTATCATCTCACACACTAGTAAAGTAATGCTCAAAATTCTCCAAGCCAGGCTTCAACAGTACATGAATCATGAACTTCTAGATGTTCAAGCTGGATTTAGAAAAGGCAGAGGAAGCAAAGATCAAATTGCCAACATCTGTTGGATCATTAAAAAAGCAAAAGTGTTCCAGAAAAACATTTACTTCTGTTTTATTGACTATGTCAAAGCCTTTGACTGTGTAGATCACAATAAACTGTGGAAAATTCTGAAAGAGATGGGAATACCAGATGACCTGACCTGCCTCTTGAGAAACCTGTATGCAGGTCAGGAAGCTACAGTTAGAAGTGGAGGCAGAACCATAGACTGGTTCCAAATCGGGAAAGGAGTACGTCAAGGCTGTATATTGTCACCCTGCTTATTTAACTTATATGCAGAGTACGTCATAAGAAATGCTGGGCTGGATGAAGCACAAGCTGGAATCAAGATTGTCAGGAGAAATATCAATAATCTCAGATATGCAGATGACACCACCATTATGGCAGGAAGTGAAGAGGAACTAAAGAGCTTCTTGATGAAATTGAAAGAGGAGAGTGAAAAAGTTGGCTTAAACCTCAACATTCAGAAAACAAAGATCATGGCATCTGCTCCCATCACTTCATTGCACATAGATGGAGAAATAATGGAAACAGTGTCAGACTTTATTTTTTGTGGCTCCAAAATGAGTGCAGATGGTGACTGCAGCTATGAAATTAAAAGACTTTTCCTCCTTGGAAGAAAAGTTATGACCGATCTAGACAGTGTATTAAAAAGCAGAGACATTACTTTGTCAACAAAGATCCATCTACTCAAAGCTATGGTTTTTCCAGTAGTTATGTATGGATGTGAGAGTTGGACTATAAAAAAAGTTGAGCCCTGAAGAATTGATGCTTTTGACCTCTGGTGTTGGAGAAGACTCTATGCATGGAGAATCAATCAGTCCATCCTAAAGGAAATCAGTACTGCATATTCATTGGAAGGACTGATGCTGAAACTCTAGTACTTTGGCCACTGATATGAAGAATTGACTCATTTGAAAAGACCCTGATGCTGGGAAAGATTGAAGGTGGGAGAAGGGGAAGACAGAGGATGAGATGGTTGGATGGCATCACTGACTGGATGGACATGAGTTTGAGTAAACTCCAGGAGTTGGTGATGGACAGAGAGGCTTGCTGTGCTGCAGCCCATGGGGTCACAAAGAGTGGGACATGACTCAGTGACTGAACTGAACTGTTGTTCCATGTCAAGTTCTAACTGATGCTTCTTGACCTGCATACAGATTCTCAGGAGGCAGTTCAGGTGGTCTGGTATTCCCATCTTTTTAAGAATTTTCCACAGTTTGTCATGATCCACACAGTCAAAGGCTTTGGCATAGTCAATAAAGCAGAAGCAGATGTTTTTCTGGAACTCTTGTGCTTTTTCGATGATCCAACGGATGTTCATAGCAGGTTGTTATCCTGTCAGGACTAGAATGGAAATTTTCTAGTGGCTTTTTTTAAACCACGTATCCATTGTATTTTGCTTTTTTTATTTTTAGTTTGAGCAAAATAACATGATAGTGAATTTTTCTTCTATTTAAAGTATTCTTTATGTATTTACTCTAAGATGTATACAAATCTATGGTAAAGTTAGACACTAAAGATTGAGCCTGCATTTTTTCCCTCAAGAAATAATAAAACCTGAAGATGTATTCCCTAGAGACCCTGCCTGCCGATAAACGGCCCACAGCAACCGAAAGTGTCTTTAATTTCTTAGAGTCCTGAATTGGACATTAGCTTAGATAATCTCAAACGTGGTAGCACTTTTAAAAAGTTTTCTTGTTTTTATTTTTGGTCTTTATCCCTAAAGAAAGAACAGACGCAGGACATGTTCAGAGTGATAACAGGAGATTGGGCACTATGTCTTTTTACCACTTTAATCCTCAGATATTCTTAAATTTAGCAATTTTATTTATGTAAGAATAAAAAGGGGTAAGTTGCAATTTCCCTAATTTTGCTGATAAGTAATATACCAAAAAGGAGTTAAGTTACCCTAACTAAATAGTAGTTCTGGAGTTCAAATTCAGGTGTGGGCTCTAGAGATTGCACTTTCAAGTTCTACACTAAGTGCTGCATAAAAGGCCAAACCTACTGAAAGGTCAAAGCTGTTTTTAGTGGTAGTTTTCAATCTTCTGGATTTTATTCTAATTGGCATGGTTTCTGTACCCCCACATCTCTCTCTTTGCCAACTCTAAAGACCTATTTTAATAACACTTGTCTTCTAGAAATAATTCCCAGACCCAGTGTTTGTCTTGGGTAGCCCTGGTAGCTTGGCATCTGCTAAGCATACACATTATCTCCACTATAAACTTTATGTTTGGATTCCAGATATCATACTCCTAACTCTTCCATTATTTTTCTCTACATTCTGTTCTCTTCTGCTGCAGTACCTCATCCTATTATCTTAGATCATTGCTCCAAACGTCTGCTTGAATAATTTTTATCTTTAGACTTTATCGAATCCCCTTGGACATTGACTTATATTTATCTCGTTGGATTTCCACTTTTAGTTGAAACCAACCTTGAGATCTCACACATATGTCCTCTGCCCTGTAGTGTCCACTATTTGGTCCATAACTTTTCTAACTAGTGAATTTACAGATGTAAGAGCAAATCAACCCTAGATATTTATTGGAGGACTGATGCTGAAGCTGAAGCTCCAATACTTTGGCCACCTGATGTGAACAGCTGATTCATTAGAAAAGACCCTGATGCTGGAAAAGATTGAAGGTGGGAGAAGAAGTGGATGACAGAGGATGAGTTGGTTGGATGAGATCAACAATGCAATGGACACGAGTTTGAGCAAACTCTGGAAGATGGTGAAAGACAGGAAAGCCCAGTGTGCTGCAGTCCATGGGTTCACAAAGAGTGACTGGAAATCAAGAAAACAGCATCCTCTCTTACTAGTTTCAATTTCAGAAAATGCTAGAAAGTATAGTAAGAAAGCTGAATGGTGAAAGGTTATGCCCCAAATGGATCTATTACGTATTTTTAAAGGGATGAAATGTAAGTACTGTATAGTCAGATAAAATATTGAAAAAAGCCAAACTCATATTAGAAAAATTAAGAAAGCCCTGATCTGCAGTTCCAAGTCAAAGTTTGCTTTTCTAAGAAACAAACCATAGCAAACTAAAGAGATGTGGAGACACAATTATTCAGTTTCTAGTGCTGACTATCATTTGTTGCACTTAATCCATCAAGAACAAATCTCTGAGTGTGACAGGACCAGAACTGAGCTCAGGCATTCTTAAGCAGAGCTGCATTTTTGTTCCACCTTAAGAGCTTTTAAAAATACTGATGGCTGAGCCTCACTTCCAAAGATCCTGATTTAATATATCTTAGATGAGACACAGACACTGGCATTTTATTTAAAAGATTCTAAGGTGAATGTGGGACTTCCCTGATAGCTCAGTTGGTAAAGAATCTGCCTGCAATGCAGGAAAGCCCGGTTTGATTCCTGGATTGGAAAGTTCCCTTGGAGAAGGGATAGGCTACCCACTTCAGTATTCTTGGGCTTCCCTTGTAGTTCAGCTGGTAAAGAATCTGCCTGCAATGCAGGAGACTTGGGTTTGATCCCTGGGTTGGGAAGATCCCCTGGAGAAGGAAGAGAAAGGCTACCCACTCCAGTATTCTGGCCTGGAGAAATTAATGAACTGTATAGTCCATAGAGTCACAAAGAGTCCGACACGACTGAGTGACTGTCACTTTATGGGGTAATATCAATAACCTCAGATATGCAGATGACACCACCCTTATGGAAGAAAGTGAAGAGGAACTAAAAAGCCTCTTGATGAAAATGAAAGAGGAGAGTGAAAAAGTTGGCTTAAAGCTCAACATTCAGAAAACGAAGATCATGGCATCTGGTCCCATCACTTCATGGGAAATAGATGGGGAAACAGTGGAAACAGTGTCAGACTTCATTTTTTTGGGCTCCAAAATCACTGCAGATGGTGACTGCAGCCATGAAATTAGAAGACGCTTACTCCTTGGAAGAAAAGCTATGTCCAACCTAGATAGTATATTCAAAAGCAGAGACATTACTTTGCCAACAAAGGTCTGTCTAGTCAAGGCTATGGTTTTTCCAGTGGTCATGTATGGATGTGAGAGTTGGACTGTGAAGAAAGCTGAGTGCCGAAGAACTGATGTTTTGAAGTGTGTTGGAGAAGACTCTTGAGAGTCCCTTGGACTGCAAGGAGATCCAACCAGTCCATTCTGAAGGAGATCAGTCCTGGGATTTCTTTGGAAGGAATGATGCTAAAGCTGAAGCTGCAGTACTTTGGCCACCTCATGTGAAGAGTTGACTCATTGGAAAAGACTCTGATGCTGGGAGGGATTGGGGGCAAGGGGAGAAGGGGACGACAGAGGATGAGATGGCTGGATGGCATCACTGACTTGATGGACGTGAGTTTGAGTGAACTCCGGGAGTTGGTGATGGACAGGGAGGCCTGGCGTGCTGCAATTCACTGGGTCGCAAAGAGTCGGACATGACTGAGCAACTGAACTGAACTAAACTGAAGGTGAATGTATTATTCAACTAGGAATGAAAACATGTAAGAACGCTTGGCAAAATAACTGAAAAAGTCCAGTGTGTTTTGTTCTCCCTATCTTTTCATTCTCTCCTTTCTAAGCATGTGGCAATCTGCCTACTGGGGTCGCAAAGTGCCAAGGGCTCCTGACTCCGTTCTTTCTATGTTTGACCACTTTTCTCTTGGAGGCTTTCTCATGTCATGGACTTGCCTGTCTGCTCTTGTAAATGGCAGGAACTGCTTGCTGACGGAGAAGGCAATGGGCCCCACTCCAGCACTCTTGCCTGGAGAATCCCATGGACGGAGGAGCCTGGAAGGCTGCAGTCCATGGGGTCGCTGAGAGTTGGACACGACTCAGTGACTTCACTTTCACTATTCACTTTCGTGCATTGGAGAAGGAAATGGCAACCCACTCCAGTGTTCTTGCCTGGAGAATCCCAGGGACGGGGGAGCTTGGTGGGCTGCCATCTATGGGGTCGCACAGAATTGGACACGACTGAAGCGACTTAGCAGCAGCAGCAGCAGCTTGCTGAACCAAGTTTTCTGAGAGGTGAATAGATAATTGGGGATGAGTAGTATTATAGAATATTTTTCTCTTCACCCTAAAGTGAAAAGCCTCTATCAAAACTGAGTAATTCAGAGACAAAAATGATTATCTAGTGCTCCTCTATTCTTACGTCATAACTGGCTTCTTCTCTGTCTGTTCAAAAATCTATCTCTGAAAGCTGGGAGTGAATGGGCTTATTTTTCCCAGAGCCTCAATTGCTTCTACTGATACTAATAGCTGTGAAATAGCAGACATGTTTCCTGTGCAGTTGGAGCTTCTGTAGTTGGATTTATTAGGAAGGCATATAATAATAACAACAACAATGAAACAATTCAACTATGATTTGGAAAAATACTGAATGGAAATACACTTATTGTCCATATAAATGTTTTCCCTTTTGTCAAAGAAAGCCAGAAAATGTTTACAATGTGTAGGGCATTGAATGAATTTTCAAAGTATGTGCCACTAGATAAAAGGCTTATTTTGGGAGACCTTAAAGATTGATATTTTAGGTATTGTTTTATTCTGATCACACTTGGGTACCTAACAAATTATCTTAGAATTCCATAGAGGATCTCTGTTAAGAATCAGTGCTATTGAAGCATCTAAGAGAAAATAAAACCTGTGGGGGAGGGTGTTTGCTGTTTGTTTTTAAGTAAATACAGATAATTTTGGCAAAGACTTGGTAGTCTAAGGATGAAAATGCGGTAAGTAAGTGTGTGTCTATGGTTCTGGGGAAAGATATTAGCTTAGTAAAGTATCAATTATTTCAACATTAAACTCATAAGAGATAGTTATAATATTGACATTGTAAGAGATACTGTTAATAAAATAGTCATTTAACTAGGAAAATTAAAACCTGGCAAAACATAACTACAAAGCATAGATACTAAGAGAAATCAACAGATACTCTACAGTTGAATGAAAGATACAAAGACCTGGGAATGCAAAGGCTTGGCATAAGCTGGCTGTATGACCTTTAGCAAAATGACTTCTCCATAAACGTGGCACTGGAAAAAAATCATGTGTTAAAAATTTAAAGGTCTCTCAGGAAATTTAACAAAATATAAAAAATACTTTGAAGAGCATAAGAAATTTTACAGCTTTCTTGTTAAACAGAAACTCAAATCTAAAACT
>SJYT01012932.1:138974-220492 GCA_006410635.1 Cephalophus harveyi
TTTTTTTTTTTTTTTTTTGCTTTCTGTCTTGTAATTGATATCTAGTCTCACAGCATTGTGGTTGGAGAAGATGCTTGATACTATTTCAGTTTTCTTAAATATATTAAGATTTGATTTGTGACCCAAGTTGTGGTCTATCCTGGATAATGCTCCATGTATACTTGAGAAGAAGGTGTATTCTTCTGCATTTGGATGGAATGTCCTGAGGATGTCAATGAAATCCATCTCATCTAATGTATTATTTAAGACTTGTGTTTCCTTATTTATTTTCTGTTTTGATGCTCTATTCGTTGGTGTGAGTGGGGTTTTAATGTCTCCTACTATTATTGTGTTACTGTCAATTTCTCCTTTTTGTCTGTTGGTATTTGTCTTATGTATTGAGGTGCTCCTATGTTGGGTGCATAGAAATTTACAATTGTTGTGTTTTCCTCTTGAATGATCTCTTAATTATTATGTAGTGTCCTTCCTTATCTCTTGTAATCTTCTTTAATTTAAGGACTATTTTGTCTGACATGAGGATTGCTATTCCAGCTTTCTTTTCCTTCCCATTTCCATGGAATATATTTTTCCATTCTCTCATTTTCAATCTATATGTGTCTTAGGGTCTGAAGTGGTTTTCTTGTAAATAGCATTTATGTGGGTCCTGTTTTTATATACATTCAGCTGCCTGTGTCTTTTAATTGGAGCATTTAATCTATTTACATTTAAAATAATTCAGTTCAGTCCAGTTCAATTGCTCAGTCGTGTCTGACTCTTTGTGACCCCATGAACCTCAGCACACCAGGCCTCACTGTCCATCACCAGCTCCCGGAGTCCACCTAAACCCATGTCCATCAAGTTGATAATGCCATCCAACCATCTCATCCTCTGTGGTCCCTTCCCCTCCTGCCCTCAATCTTTCCCAGCATTAGGGTCCTTTCCAATGAGTCAGCTCTTCACATCAGGTGGCCAAAGTATTAGAGTTTCAGCTTCAACATCAGTCCTTCCAATATACACCCAGGACTGATTCCATTTAGGATGGAATGGTTGGATTTCCTTGCAGTCCAAGGGACTCGCAAGAGTCTTCTCCAACACTACAGTTCAAAAGCATCAATTCTTCAGCACTCAGCTTTCTTCACAGTCCAACTCTCACATCCATACATGACCACTGGAAAAGCCATAGCTTTGACTAGATGGACCTTTGTTGGCAAAGTAATGTCTCTGCTCTTTAATATGCTATCTGGGTTGGTCATAACTTTCCTTCCAAGGAGTAAGCATCTTTTAATTTCATGGCTGCAGTCAGGATCTGTAGTGATTTTGGAGCCAGAAAAATCAAGTTAGCCACTGTTTTCATCGTTTCCCCATCTATCTGCCATGAAGTGATGAGACCAGATGCCATGATCTTAGTTTTCTGAATGTTGAGCTTTAAGCCAACTTTTTTACTCTCCTCTTTGACTTTCATCAAGAGGCTCTTGAGTTCTTCACTTTCTGCCATAAGGGTGGTGTCATCTGTATATCTGAGGTTATTGATATTTCTCCCGGCAACCTTGATTCCAGCTTGTGCTTCCTCCAGCCGAGTGTTTCTCATGATGTACTTTGCGTATACGTTAAATAAGCAGGGTGACAATATACAGCCTTGATGTACTCCTTTTCCTATTTGGAACCAGTCTGTTGTTCCATGTCTTGTTCTAACTGTTGCTTCCTGATGATATATATGTTCCTATTTCCATTTTCTTAATTTTGGGGGGTTGATTTTGTAGGTCTTTTCTCTTCACTTGTATTTCTTAACTATATAAGTCCTATTAACATTTGTTGTAAAACTGGTTTGGTGATACTGAGTTCTCTTAACTTTTACTTATCTAAAAAGTTTTTTATTTCTCCATCAATTTTGAGTAAGATCCTTGCTGGGTACAGTAATCTTGGTTGTAGAGTTTTCCCTTTCAGTACTTTAAATATATCCTGCCATTCACTACTTGCCTGCAGAGTTTCTGCTGAAAGATCAACTTAAGTGTACCTGGTTAAGTGTATGAGGTTTCCCTTGTATGTTACCTGTTACTTCTCCCTTGCTTCTTTTAATATTCTTCCTTTGTGTTTAGTCTTTGTTAGCTTGATTAGTATGTATCTTGGCATGATTCTCCTTGGGTTTATACTGTATGGGACACTTTGTGCCTCTTCAACTTAATTGACTATCTCCTTTTCCACGTTGGGAAAATTTTCAATTATAATCTCTTCAAAAATTTTCTCATACCCTTTCTTTTTCTCTTCTTCTTCTAAGACCCTTATACTTTGAATGTTGGTGCATTTGATATTGTCCCAGAAGTCTCTGAGACTATCCTCAGTTCTTTTCATTCTCTTTTCTTTATTCTGTTCTTCAGAATTTATTGTCACCATTTTATCTTCCAGCTCTCTGATTGTTCTTCTGCTTCAGATATTCTGCTATTAATTCCTTCTAGAGTATTTTTAATTTCAAGAATTGTGTTGTTTGTCTCTATTTGTTGATTCTTTAATTCTTCTAGGTCTTTGTTAATTGATTCTTGCATTTTCTCCATTTTTTTTAAGGTTTTTGATCACCTTTACTATCATTATTTTGAATTCTTTTTCAGGTAGTTTGCTTATTTCCTCTTCATTTATTTGAATTTCTGTGTTTCTGGTTTGTTTTTTCATTTGTGTAGTATTTCTCTACCTTTTCACTTTTTGTTTTTATTTAACTTATTGTGTTTGAGGTCTCCTTTTCCCAGGCTTTAAGGAAAGTTGAATTCTTTCCTTGAAGAAGTTTGAATTCTTTCTTCCTCTTGGTTTCTGCCCTCCTAAGGTTGGTCTAGTGGTTTGTATAAGCTTTGAATAGGGTGAGATTTGTGTTGAGTTTTTGTCTGTTTTCCTCTGATGGGCAAGGGTAAGTGAGGTGATAATCCTGTCTGCTGATGATTGGGGTTTGCATTTCTGTTTTGTTGTTTAGCGGAGGCATCCTGAACAGAGTGCTACTGGTAGTTGGGTGATGCTGGGTCTTGTACTCAGGTGGTTTCGTTTGTATGAGTTCTCACTATTTCTTACACCCTAGGGTTAGTTCTCTAGTAGTCTAGGGTGTTGGAGTCAGTGCTCCCACTCCAAAGGATCAAGGCTTGTTCTCTTTTCTGTTTTCCAGTCTGTCTTGGACTCAGCCAGTGAGGCATGAAAGATTCCCAGTGAACAAATTAAAAACAATCACTTTCTCCTTAGGGTCAAGGGCCCCTCCCTTCTGTCTGTGTAAGTTCTAGATCTCTGGCTCATTACAAAAGATTAATCTCAGTAACGGCCACATGGGAAAGATGCAGTGTGGGCAAGGTCTCAGAGAGGAGGACTCTTTCCAGGCTGCCATTCTCCCCAAATCTCCACGTGGTCACCTGAAAAACATTTTTCATATTAATCTTGGAAGAGAGATTTTTGACATATATGAAAATTATTTCCATCATGACTCATTTGCACTGCTTTTTTGAGTAGTTTATCATCTGAAAGGCTTCAATCTCTGACAACATATTGTGTAGTATAGGTAAAAATGAAGAGTAACCAAGACGCTTTGGCTTTCCCAGGCACTGCATTTTCTGTATTATCCAAGTTTAACTCCAAGAAAATTGTATTTGTTGTTTTATTAATGTATATGGGAGAAGGAGCCTGGTGGGCTTCAGTCCATGGGGTCGCTAAGAGTCTGACAAGACTGAGCAACGTCACTTTCACTTTTCACTTTCATGCATTGGAGAAGGAAATGGCAACCCACTCCAGTGTTCTTCCTGGAGAATTCCATGGATGGGGGAGCCTGGTGGGCTGCCATCTCTGGGGTCACACAGAGTCGGACATGACTGAAGCGACTTAGCAGCAGCAGCAGCAAAAGCCTTGTTCTCACAGAACTTTCTCAATTTTAAATTGAAATGGTTTTACAAGATCAGTTAAGGAATAGAACCAATGTGACTGAAACAGAATTCCCCTTTATTTCTGTGATCTGGCCAGCATTAAAAACCAAATGGTAAAAAAGATACCCAAAAGGGAAATGGAGCAAATGTGGGGATATGAAAATATGAATGTACATTTTGCCTTTTAAAACTCATTTAGATACTGCCTTAATCCTCCAGAGAATTTTGAGTTTCATAGCATCTTCCTACCTCTTAGTTCCTAGTTAGCTATGTTCCCTATGTCTTCACCAACCTTTCTTCCCTCTTTTGCATCACAAAGTGGAACGCCAATGTTTCTAAGATGCTCTTTAAGACTAATCCTGTTCTATTCTTTATGTTTTCTGAGTGCCACATGTGAGTACTATCTTTAGAAAAATTAAGTAACTTCAGGAATTTCACAGTTCACGTATTGCTCAAGTCTGGCTTGGAGAATTTTGAGCATTACTTTACTAGCGTGTGAGATGAGTGCAATTGTGCGATAGTCGGAGCATTCTTTGGCATTGCCTTTCTTTGGGATTGGAATGAAAACTGACCTTTTCCAGTCCTGTGGCCACTGCTGAGTTTTCCAGATTTGCTGGCATATTGAGTGTAGCACTTTCACAGCATCATTTTTCAGGATTTGAAATAGCTCTACTGGAATTCCATCACCTCCACTAGCTTTGTTCGTAGTGATGCTTTCTAAGGCCCACTTGACTTCACATTCCAGGATGTCTGGCTCTAGATGAGTGATCACACCATTGTGATTATCTGGGTCGTGAAGATCCTTTTTGTACAGTTCTTCTGTGTATTCTTGCCACCTCTTCTTAATATCTTCTGCTTCTGTTAGGTCCATACCATTTCTGTCCTTTATCGAGCCCATCTTTGCATGAAATGTTCCCTTGGTATCTCTAATTTTCTTGAAGAGATCTCTAGTCTTTCCCATTCTGTTCTTTTCCTCTATTTCTTTGCATTGATCGCTGAAGAAGGCTTTCTTATCTCTTCTTGCTATTCTTTGGAACTCTGCATTCAGGTGCTTATATCTTTCCTTTTCTCCTTTGCTTTTCGCCTCTCTTCTTTTCACAGCTATTTGTAAGGCCTCCCCAGACAGCCATTTTGCTTTTTTGCATTTCTTTTCCATGGGGATGGTCTTGATCCCTGTCTCCCGTACAATGTCACAAACCTCATTCCATAGTTCATCAGGCACTCTATCTATCAGATCTAGGCCCTTAAATCTATTCCTCACTTCCACTGTATAATCATAAGGGATTTGATTTAGGTCATACCTGAATGGTCTAGTGGTTTTCCCTACTTTCTTCAATTTGAGTCTGAATTTGGCAATAAGGAGTTCATGATCTGAGCCACAGTCAGCTCCTGGTCTTGTTTTTGTTGACTGTATAGAGCTTCTCCATCTTTGGCTGCATAGAATATAATCAATCTGATTTCGGTGTTGACCATCTGGTGATGTCCACGTGTAGAGTCTTCTCTTGTGTTGTTGGAAGAGGGTGTTTGCTATGACCAGTGCATTTTCTTGGCAAAACTCTATTAGTCTTTGCCCTGCTTCATTCCGCATTCCAAGGCCAAATTTGCCTGTTACTCCAGGTGTTTCTTGACTTCCTACTTTAGCATTCCAGTCCCCTATAATGAAAAGGACATCTTTTTTGGGTGTTAGTTCTAAAAGATCTTGTAGGTCTTCATAAAACCGTTCAACTTCAGCTTCTTCAGCATTACTGGTTGGGGCATAGACTTGGATAACTGTGATATTGAATGGTTTTCCTTGGAGACGAACAGAGATCATTCTGTCGTTTTTGAGATTGCATCCAAGTACTGCATTTCGGACTCTTTTGTTGACCATGATGGCTACTCCATTTCTTCTGAGGGATTCCTGCCCGCAGTAGTAGATATAATGGTCATCTGAGTTAAATTCACCCATTCCAGTCCATTTTAGTTCGCTGATTCCTAGAATGTCGACGTTCACCCTTGTCATCTCTTGTTTGACCACTTCCAATTTGCCTTGATTCATGGACCTGACATTCCAGGTTCCTATGCAGTATTGCTCTTTACAGCATCGGATCTTGCTTCTATCACCAGTCACATGCACAACTGGGTATTGTTTTCGCTTTGGCTCCATCCCTTCATTCTTTCTGGACTTATTTCTCCACTGATCTCCAGTAGCATATTGGGCACCTACTGACCTGGGGAGTTCCTCTTTCAGTATCCTATCATTTTGTCTTTTCATACTGTTCATGGGGTTTTCAAGGCAAGAATACTGAAGTGGTTTGCCATTCCCTTCTCCAGTGGACCACATTCTGTCAGACCTCTCCACCATGACCTGCCCATCTTGAGTTGCTCCATGGGCATGGCTTAGTGTCATTGAGTTAGACAAGGCTGTGGTCCTAGTGTGATTAGATTGACTAGTTTTCTGTGAGTATGGTTTCAGTGTGTCTGCCCTCTGATGCCCTCTTGCAACACCTACCATCTTACTTGGGCTTCTCTTTCCTCGGGCATGGGGTATCTCTTCATGGCTGCTCCAGCAAAGCACAGCCGCTGCTCCTTACCTTGGATGAGGGGTATCTCCTCCCGCTGCCCTTCCTGACCTTCAACATGGGATGTCTCCTCTAGGTCCTCCTGCACCCGCACAGCCACCACTCCTTGGACATAGGGTTGCTCCTCCCGGCCGCCGCCCCTTGCCTTGGATGTGGGTTGCTCCTCCCGGTAGCTGCCCTGGCCTCGGGCGTGAGGCTGCTCCCTCCTGCCGCTGCCCCTGGCCTCCGAAGCTGGTTTTAGAAAAGGCAGAGGAACCAGAGATCAAATTGCCAACATCCGCTGGATCATGGAAAAAGCAAGAGAGTTCCAGAAAAACATCTATTTCTGCTTTATTGACTATGCCAAAGCCTTTGAAATTATACAGAGAAAATTCAAATCATAACATTAAACATAAAAACCTGCTGGCTTTAGAATACATGAACATATCTTTCTCAATATACTAGTTTCATTATTTTCTTGTGTGACCATATAAGAAAAAAACTGGCTTTTTTCTTTTAAGTGATGCAATATTAAATTTCCAGTTTTCTAGGATCTTACCAAACTTAGATTCCTCTGGCTTCTTGTTTAAACTCAAAGTTGAAAAATGAAATATTTTCGTAAAGAATGTTTTCAGTGTATTTGGTATGCTTTTGAAGTCCTCTCCAGGTCTGCAGACTACTAGTTACAACACAGCAGTTGTTTGCATTTAACAGGTAACAGCAGGTTGGCAAGAGCTTTGACGAAAAGAAGAAAAAAAGAACTTTTATATTTAAATAGCCAAATAAAACAATAAAATGCACTAAGTAATTCTGTAGTGTAGATCTTGACATCAAACGATAGCTCTTTCTCTTTCGTTTCCATAAATATTCTTGGGATGTGGGGAATAAAAGAATTTAATCTTTCCCTTTTCAGCCTTTATTCTCTCCCTCAAATCTATTTTTGTGACATCAAATGGTCTTTTAAGTGGGATCCATAGTTATGTGTTGAAGGAACTGTCCAATTTATGGCATGAATTCCACAAAGAATAATTTTATTTTCAATTATTTCTTATATAGATGCCACATTTGAGAACAGGAGGTTTATTTACTACATCCTGTGTATGAAATTAAAAGACGCTTACTCCTTGGAAGAAAAGTTATGACCAACCTAGATAGCATATTCAAAAGCAGAGACATTACTTTGCCGACTAAGGTCCGTCTAGTCAAGGCTATGGTTTTTCCAGTAGTCATGTATGGATGTGAGAGTTGGACTGTGAAGAAGGCTGAGTGCCGAAGAATTGATGCTTTTGAACTGTGGTGTTGGAGAAGACTCTTGAGAGTCCCTTGGACTGCAAGGAGATCCAACCAGTCCATTCTGAAGGAGATCAGCCCTGGGATTTCTTTGGAAGAAATGATGCTAGAGCTGAAACTCCAGTACTTTGGCCACCTCATGTGAAGAGCTGACTCATTGGAAAGACTTTGATGCTGGGAGGGATTGGGGGCAGGAGGAGAAGGGGACGACCGAGGATGAGATGGCTGGATGGCATCACTGACTCGATGGACGTGAGTCTGAGTGAACTCCGGGAGTTGGTGATGGACAGGGAGGCCTGGCATGCTGCGATTCATGGGGTTGCAAAGAGTCCGACACGACTGAGTGACTGAACTGAACTGATTATGGTTTTGAAGAACTCTTCCCCTAGGAAGCAAATAATTATAGAAGTGAGTAATCTTCTATGTTTCTAGATAAGTTTAAGAGAAGCCACTAAATTATTTCAGAGTAAACAGGAAATGTACTTTCATATCTACAAATTTGGTTTCTCTCCTTCAAAATCAGTATCAATGGGGAGAACACAAACTTTCTTGATAAAAATTAAATAAATTATACTATAATACAATAATATTATTAAAAAACAGATAGTTCTCAAATCTTGAAACTTATTCAATTTCTTAGGGATTAAAATTTTTTCTCTCCACAAAAACAGGTCCTATTATACGGTTTCTATGCTTAAATATCTTTAATGCCTTCTTTTGGTCTTTTAGGCGAGGAGATAAAGAATAATGCTTATTTTAATCTTTCTTTTTCTATCTTATAGAATGTAACATTTATAAAAACCTAGTATATAGTAGATATAATTGTCTTACTAGCTTCCAAAATTTCTCAAACAAGTTGTGGGTACTTTTGTGGGAAAAAGAGATTGAGAAAAGAGAGATAAGGAGAGAGACAGAAACAGAAAAAGGAAGATGCTATGCATCTGCAATTATAATTTCACATCTTAGTGAGTTTCTTCTTGTTGATACATGTGGATCTACTCCCATTTGTATCAAACTTCCATAATGTGTTTTAACCATTAATTTATTAATAGTCAATGAACAATTTTCTTTTCTGCCACAATTAAGAAATAGTGCAATGAATATTCTCCTGTTGGAATAAACGCACATTTCTCAGTCTCCTACTCAAAATGTCTCATGATAGCCCCCATGTCTTTACCAGCTTGCTTCCCTGTTCACTTATACACACCAAATGTTCTAGTTGCTGCTGCTGCTGCTAAGTCGCTTCAGTCGTGTCCAACTCTGTGCGACCCCATAGACGGCAGCCCACCAGGCTCCACTGTCCCTGGGATTCTCCAGGCAAGAACACTGGAGTGGGGTGCCATTTCCTTCTCCAATGCATGAAAGTGAAAAGTGAAAGTGAAGTCACTGAGTCGTGTCCAACTCTCAGCGACCCCATGGACTGCAGCACACTAGGCTCCTCCGTCCATGGGATTTTCCAGGCAAGAGTACTGGAGTGGGGTGCCATTGCCTTCTCCAATGTTCTAGTTAAACTGATTTAATCACAAAATAATTGTTCACATTCTACACTCTCAGTTCATTGCTTGCACCAAATACTCACATTGATCTGGGACGGCCTCACATTCGTTTCTTCATTTACTTATTCTTGTGCATTTGTCAAGTTCTACCTCTCTTGCGACCAGCAGTGATTGCTTCCTTTCTGTAACACATAGTTACCATGCATGGCTCAGTTATGTAAGATAACTTGTGTTAGCTTAAGTGCGTAAATGTATTATATTTTTCTTCCTAGCAATAGACACTTTAAAGACTTCTGATTGTTCCTTGAGTTTCTAGCAAAATTGCATATTTTCCTAATCATGGGAGACACTCTAAATAATAAAAACTTGAGAGTAATGATTCCTAGATTTCTTTCTTAGTCAGTAGCAGTGTTAACATTCTTAGAAAGTGAACAACCCACGGGTATCAACAAATCAGAATTGAGGGCTGACTATTAAAGTGTCACTGACTCGGTCATGTTTGACTCTTTGTGACCCCATGGACTGTATCCCACCAGGCTCCTCTGTCCACGGAATTTTCCAGGCAAGAAGACTGTAGTGGATTTTCATTATCCTACTCCAGGGCATCTTCTCGACCCAGGGATCCACCCCGGTCTGCCGCATTGTGGGCAGACTCTTTTTTTTTTTTAGTGGTGTTCCATCTGAGCCACCAGGGAAGCTCAAGTACACAAATGCTGGGGAAAATGCCTGCAGCTCTCCTGAAACATCAGATGTTTCTCTTTTAGTTGCTTGATTATGGAGAGATCAGATGCTGCAAGGAAGAACCTTGGCAATTGTGGTCTTTAGGAAGATACTTGAGGACCTATGACATCGATTACATAATTGAAAAGCCAGAATGAAACTATTTCAACATTTTAACAATAGGCCATGCAGGTGATGGAGGGGGTCATCTTGAGGGCGTTACCGCAGGTTAACCCTGATGCGGGAATCAGTGGTTCCTCCTGCCTCCCAGTCTTTGTCGTCCGTGCTCCTTTCTGCTCTTGGCTTCCCTGCTGCTGCTGCTAAGTCACTTCAGTTGTGTCCGACTCTGTGTGACCCCATAGAGGGCAGCCCACCAGGCTCCCCCATCCCTGGGATTTTCCAGGCAAGAACACTGGAGTGGGGTGCCATTGCCTTCTCTGCTTGGCTTCCCTAGCGAGAACCATTTCAAACAACACTGGAAGGCTTGAGAGAGGAAATAAAGTGTTACTGAGACTGTCTGGGCTGTACTGCATGTGACTGAGTCCCATTAAATCGTCTTTATAAACTTCTAAGATTCTGGGAGTGGATGCAGAGAGTCACTATTTTGAGGCGCCCAAGTAAGAAAGTTCGCTTGTTAAGACTGCCACCCACAAATCTGGATTGATTGACATCTACCTTCTGTCTCTTCTTGCCTTCCATATAGGGGATCCTGTTTGGGATTTCACTCATGGAACTCTCGGCATTTTGAACCAATAACAGGTTACTAATGTGGGAATGTTAGGCTTGTTAACCCAGACTTCAGAAATAGAGCATATTTGGGGTTTGTGAGGGCTACAACCCAGGAGACACAAATTCAAGAAGCACTTGAATTGTCTTCTGATAATCTACAAAATGAAGAGGCTTATGATGGCAGAAAAGTGGTAAGCCACAGTTAGTTACAAGGGTTGTTTGTGAAGAATTGTTTGGAGCCGTCAAGAAATAAGGATGGTTGTTAAGAAAGTATTGTTTGGGGTTGTATAGTTACAGGTTGTAAGACCTATAAGACCTTGATACCATAAGGTAGCAGCTGGCAGGTGTTTTTCTGAATATAACTGGTGGTGTCCTTGGGTCTGGTATGGTTTATACAAAGTTCAAGTTTTCAGTGGTCCAAGGGTGTGTCTGAGACCAAAACCTCAATGGCCACTCAACTCCATTTTTGTTTGTCTGAACTTTTATTATTCCACTGTACTTTCAAGTTGTCCTCAATTCTATTTTTTTATGTAAAAATTCACTAAGAACTGATGGAGGCATTTGGTTTATTGAAAGATGAATAGGACTTGACCATTAAACAAGGAAAAAGAATAGCAGATGGTGCTGTGCTTTATTCCAAGTTGAAAACCCATGAGTAAGAGTCTGTGATTCTTGAGAAACAGTGTAAACTTCTGTTTACGTGGAAACAATGGGAATCAGAGACTGTTGGAAATTATTGGAAGACATTATAGACAGATGTATATGTAATAAAGAAAAATTTGGACTTCCACCTATGAGTATGGAACTCTAGGAATTTTAAATGAAGTCAGGATGAAATGGGTGGATTTGTGTTTTGAAAAGTGTTCAGTAAAGCAGATTTTTTTTTCAATATTAAATACTACAATACTTCACAGTTTGGAGTTTGTTGTATCTGTGGATGTAGAACTGTGGATATGGAGGGCCAGGTATAAGTTACATATGGGTTTTGCACTGTGCGAAGGTGGACACCCCTAACCCCAGAACTGTTCAATGGTCAACTGTAATGGAGGTGTGTGTTCCTATGTAAATTTTTATATTGGGAATCTCGGTTGCTCACAGACTCTCTGTGTAAAATAATGTTGAAACAGTAACTGCTATGCTGAAGGTATTTTATTTTGGCTGTGGTCTCCACTACTGATTTAATTGATAATATATGTTTTTGACCATTTCCCAATTAGGGTTGAAAATAAAACAGTTGTTGCTAATTGAGCATACAAAAATGATACAGGTGCAAAATACTTTTGTTCAAGAAATAACATATTGGTTAAATGAATAAATATTACCAGGTCTGGCTGACAAATTAAAGAGAAATTAATGAGTAAAACTTTCGGGCTGAATGGTGACCTTCCCACAACCATGAAAAGTAAAAGAAAACGTTTGTCGTTAGGGCATGTCCTACTCTTTGCAGGCCCATGGACTGTAGCCTGCCAGTCTCCTCTGTCCATGGAATTCTCCAGGCAAGAAAACTGGAGTGGGTAGCCATTCCCTTCTCCAGGGGATATTTCTGACCCAGGGATTGAACCTTAGTCTCCTGTATTGGCAAGTGGATTCTTTACCATCTGGGCCACCAGGGAAGCCCATATCTGTGTTCTATTTTCTGGAACCTGTGAATGAAAAAGAGATCTTTGTACATATATTTAAGGATTTTGAGTTGAGGGTGTAAGGAGATCCTGTGTTATGCAGATGCCCTCAATCCAATGATACGGATTCTTATAAGAGATGTACTCCGAGGAGGAGCCCATGTGATCACAGAGACAAATATTGAAATGATGTGGCTGCAAATCAAGGAATATGAACCGCCAATAGAAACTGAAAGAGAGGCAAGGAGAGAATTCCCCCTATATCCCCCGAGGGAGTGCAGCCCTGCCAACACCTTTATTTCACACTTTTGGCTTCCACAGCTGTGAGAGAATGTTTGTGGTCACTTAAAGACCAAGTTGTAGTAATTCATTATAGCAGCCATAAAAAATAATGCACTAAGCTTTTTAGATAAATGTTAAAATATCTGTGGCCAAGATAGCAGTTGCAAAAGTATCACATGGACAGTAGAGAAACCAGAGCGATTTGAACAAATAAGGATCGTTCACATATTATCTAAAGAATTACTATGACACGTGTGTAACTGTCTTATGATCTCACTTAAGCTGGCTGTGAGTGAAAGACAGTTTCTGCTACTGGGGATTTTCCTTTTATGTCCTAACAGTGTGGTTCCTGTATTGCTGAGAGATGGGCTGAGGGGTCATAAGGGAATTTTCAGGAACAGGAATTCTCTAAAGCAAACAAAGATTATGCTGAAGTATTTATGAAAGTCTGGCATGAAAAAGCACATGAATAGTCAGGTTATGAAAATAAGTCTAACATTCAAAGTAAATAAAAAGGCATTTTACATTTGGTTTCATTTTTGTGAAATCATCCTTGCCAAGCAATAACACAGAGAATTGAGCCTACTGAGTTGTTACTATTGGACTTGATCTTTTCAATTCTATTTTCAGTATGATTTGTTTATTTTTTGGGTACTGTTCAGACAGTATCTTATAAATCTTTTGAGACATTTTAAAAAATATTGTATTAGTTTCCTAGGGCTGCTATAACAAATGACCACAAAATGATTGGCTTAAAACAACAGAAATGTGTTCTTCCACAGTCTGGGAGCTACAGATCTGAAATTATGGTGTTGGCAGGGCAGTGTTTTTCTGAAAGTTCTGATGGAGAAATTATCCATCTCTCTCCTAGTTTCTGGTGGTTGCCAGCGATCCTTTGTGTTACTGGTATGTACATGCATCACTGCAATCTCTGCCTCCATTGTTCCATGATGTTTTCCCTGTGTCTCTATGTTCAAATTTTCCTCTTTTTTTTTTTTTTTAAATCAAGACATGAGTTCTTAGGTTAAGGTTTACCTTAATCCAAAATGACTTCTTATTAGCTTGATTATATCTGCAAAGACTCTATTTATAAATATATTGATCAGCATTCTCCAGAGAAGCAGAGCCAATGGGACTTATGTGTGTATATTTATTTTAAAGAGTTGGCCCATGTGATTATGCCTGGCAAGTCCAAAAGTTACAGGGTGGGTCAGCAGGTTGCAGACCAGGGAAGAGCTGATACTGTAGTTGTAAAGTTGAAGTTGTTTGTTGACAGAATTTCCTCTTATTTGGGGAGAGTTCAGACTCTCTTAAAAAAAAAAAAAAATTCTAGCTGTCAACTGATTGGATGAGGCCCACCCTAAATCTCAATATCTACTTAAACTCTGCTAATTTAAATAATATGCTTATCCAAAAATATTCTCTCAAGGAATATCCAGAATAATGTTTAACTGCATATCTAAGGCTGTGATCTAGTGAAGTTGCCATATAAAATTAACTGTTAAAACAAAGTCATATTCATAGTACCAAGAGTTGTGACTTGCCTATATCTTTTTGGGGGCCATAATTCAACCCATAATACTTTTGTACATATATATGTAATTTTAATAACTTTCTTACATATTTTCTTTTTTTGTATAATACTACTCCTTCTTTATAGTTGGAAATATAGGAATAAGACTAAACCATGTGTACAAGTCATGAATTTACAAAATACAATTTAAATGTTCTGATTATTTTAGACTGATGTGCAATCAAGTTTTAGTTCTTTTCATGGGAAGAAAATATTCTCTTACTACGTCTATGTCATCATTATAAACCTGTTGGCTTATAATTCAGTCATTTTCTCCATAGTGATATCCACAGTGCTTTTATTTGTGATCAGGGTTTTATTTATTTATTTTGTATTTTCATTCATTGAACTAATGATTATTTGTTACTGGGGAAAGGAAAGGCATATATGGGCCTTGCTCTTGTGATAAAAATAAACAGGAAATAAACAAATTGATAATGTTATTGGAGATAGCAATTTAGAACCAGGGAAGAATAAAAAGTGTGGGTTGATAGAGAATGAATTGAGGTGGGAGTGCATACAGCAATATTAGATTGTGATACCTGGGAAAGCTTCTCTGAAATGAAGACTGACATTTCAATTGAAAAATGATTTGACAGGAAGGAACCACTGACCTGAATGTTTGGGACAGAATCTTTGGATAGAAGGACCAAGAACTGGAAAAGTCCTGAAGACAGAATTAGCTTGGTGAGCACATGAGACAGAAGAACAGCAAGTGTGGCTGGGACTTAGTGAGAGAAGGGGAGAAGTCTGAGATCAAGATCCATCCAACCATCTCATCCTCTGTCATCCCCTTCTCCTCCCGCCTTCAGTCTTTCCCAGCATCAGTGTCTTTTCCAACGAGTCAATTCTTCACATCAGGTGGCCAAAGTATTGGAGTTTCAGCCTCAGTATCAGTCCTTCCAATGAATATTCACGACTGATTTCCTTTAGAATGGACTGGTTGGATCTTCTTGCAGTCCAAGGGACTCAGTCCAAGGGTAGGTGAAGATAGGTCTTTTTCCCACAGTGAACTCTCTATGCACTTAATGATATGTCAGCTGTTAATCTTTCGGCAGTACCATTTATAGACTTTGCTTCACCTATTGACAAGATAAAAGTATACCTGAGGCTGGGGCTGATCATTTGCATATCAGTGTCTGAAGATTAAATGTCATTTACCAATATTTTAGGTTTGACTAAAAGTATATTTTATCTGTTTTTCTAATAGAAAGTAATAAAATGTGTAATTTACCCTAAAGGACAGACTTAGAATAATGGTTTTATCTTCTTAAGTGTCAGTTTGAACAAGAATCATCTAATTCAAGACATGGTCCAGTAAGTTGAATGTAAATTATTTGAGATATGAAGGTGTTAATTAGTTCAGAAAATGTTGACCTTTCTCGAATGTCCTTTTTGTGTTTTTTTTTTAATCAGTTTTCTCTGAGAGAAACTGATAGAATTATGAATTTCTCAGTGAATATAAAATTAGCTGTGGGGTACTTTTCATTAATATTTTTGAGTAAGTAAATCTTTCTCCTATCCTTCCCACCAGCCAACCCGTAGTAGAGGGCCATGAATATAATGGAAACATTTATAGCCATGTTTACTTGAGACTATTAACTTGTATAATTTTTAGTTTACTTGTTAATAGAGACTATTAATAACATTTCTTTATGCATTGATATAATAGGATTAGTAATCTCAGTAAACAAATGGTTAGAACTTTGAAAAGTTCTCACATGTGTTTCAGTTATCATTGTAATACAACAAACTACGATTTAATAGCTTAAAACAACGTTGTTATGCTCACAGATTCTGTGGTCAGAAATTTGAACAGGGCATTGCTGGAAAGACTGGTATTTGCTTCACAATGACTGGGGCTGGGGAGACCCAAAGTCTGGGGATGAATCTATGACAAAAGGTGAAATAATCCTAAGACTTGTTCAATTACAGAATTAGCACCTGAGCTGGGTGACTGGTCATCTAGGACTATTGTCTAGACTGGAAGTCTAGGCAGTATATAAGTTAAAAATGCATATATCCTATCCCATAGGGATCCCATTTCAACTGTATCTTGAATAATTTTTTGAAGAATCCACATATAGGGATGCTCACTACGACATTGTTTTGATAATCCAGAGCACATGACTTCCAAGCAAGGCAAGAGCTTATATGAGCCAGACTTGGAAAGCTGCACAGCATCACCTCTTCCCAACTATATTTCTCTATTTCATTATAAATCTTTCCAGATTCAAGGGGAAGGCAAGTAGACACTAACAGTTGGTAGGGGATTTACAGTGTACTGTAAAAGGGCATAAGGGCATATGCGAAGGGAGATAACATGATTGCTATCTGAAGAAAAGGCAATCTGATAGAACACATAGAATATTTAGCACAGGGTTTTTAATATGTAAGAAGCACTCAATGATAATTATCATTAGTATTTCAAGATAATAGTAGTCATAAAATATTCTTTAGTATATTTTGGACTAGGGTCCAACTTGAGCTTTTTAATTATTCATGTCAATTGTTATAAGAGCTTTTCATATAAAAAGAAAACCCCTCAGATTCCAGAAGGAAATTTAAATTGTGTTTTCAATTGGTGAGAAAATTTAATCCATTTATTGAGATGTAATAATTAGACTTAATTATGGATGAAGCACAAGCTGGAATCAAGATTAATGGGAGAAATATCAATAACCTCAGATATGCAATGACACCATCCTTATGGCAGAAAGTGAAGAACTAAAGAGCCTCTTGATGAAAGTGAAAGAGGAGAGTGAAAAAGTTGGCTTAAAGCTCAACATTCAGAAAACGAAGATCATGGCATCTGGTCCCATCACTTCATGGGAAATAGATGGGGAAACAGTGGAAATTTCTTTGGAAGGAATGGTGCTAAAGCTGAAACTCCAGTACTTTGGCCACCTCTTGCGAAGAGTTGACTCATTGGAAAAGACTCTGATGCTGGGAGGGATTGGGGGCAGGAGGAAAAGGGGACGACCGAGAATGAGATGGCTGGATGGCATCACTGACTCGATGGATGTGAGTCTGAGTGAACTCCGAGAGATGGTGATGAACAGGGAGGCCTGGCATGCTGCGATTCATGGGGTCGCAAAGAGTCGGACACGACTGAGCGACTGAACTGAACTGAACTGAACTGAGTCAAGGCTATATTTTTTCCAGTAGTCATGTATGGATGCAAGAGTTGGATTATAAAGAAAGCTGAGTGCTGAAGAACTGATGCTTTCGAACTGTGGTATTGGACTCTTGAGAGTCCCATGGACTGCAAGGAGATCCAACCAGTCCATCCTAAAGGAAATCAGTCCTGAATATTCATTGGAAGGACTGATGCTGAAGCTGAAACTCCAATACTTTGGCCACCTGATGCAAAGAGCTGACTCATTTGAAAAGACCCTGATGCTGGGAAAGATTGAAGGTGGGAGGAGAAAGGGATAACAGAGGATGAGATGGTTCGTTGGCATCATGGACTCAATGGACATGAGTTTGAGTAAACTCTGGGAGTTGGTGATGGACAGGGAGGCCTGGCATGCTGCAGTCAGTCCAAGGTGTCACAGTAGGTCAGACACGACTGAATGACTGAACTGACTGCCTGATAATCTCTACAATTATTAGAGCAGCTTCACATTTTGACAAGGGAAGTTCCAAAAGCAACACGTGGCAGTCTGACCACTGGAAAAACTTACCATGGAATTTGTGGACATAACATGTAAAATGAAGGGGGCTGTCAAACTAATCAGTTATTTGTTCCTTTGATAGAGATCAGGTCTTTTTCACATGAGAACATTAAAAATAAAACGGTACAATATTTATAAAAATCAATAAGTTAAATGTATGAACTGATTGACAGAACTAAGATTAATGACTTAAAACAATTTATATTACTAGATTACACAAATAAAAGCTTAAATATTGTGAATTAATGAATTGACCTTGACTAGGATAAATTTTAAATAGAGGTTGACTTCATAAAGCTATTTGGCAATATTTGATTAGTTTTAAAATGAATCAAGATATATCTTAAATAAGTCTTGCAAGGAACACATACAGGGATGCTTTATACTGTATTTGTTTATAATAGGAAAAAAAAAGAAAAGAATTCAATGCCTTATCAGTGAAGGAGTATATTAAAAAATTAGTCTCTTCATTTGATGAGATGTTAATCTAGATTTTAAAATAAATACATTTGATAAATATGTGTTGAGTATTTAAAACAGATTGAATATAAAAGCTATTTGTAGAAAAATATTTACAGTAAATTTAATTACCT
The DNA here is from genome assembly GCA_006410635.1 of Cephalophus harveyi. NCBI lineage: Eukaryota > Metazoa > Chordata > Mammalia > Artiodactyla > Bovidae > Cephalophus > Cephalophus harveyi. The sequence continues at coordinate 157,357 of SJYT01012932.1, forward strand.
AATTTTTGCTTTATATATGATACAACAGTGTTTGTTACTATGGAAGTAAACATGTAACACAGATGTACAAACCTCTTTGCATGGAAATCTAAATTTTGTTAATGTTCATATAGGAGAAAGAGAAAGAATAGACTATAGAGAAAAAATCGAGGTTACAACTGCACCTGTAATTGTAAAAACATTTTGATTAGTCTGACAAAAGATAATCTTTATTTTGTCTGGCTAGCTCTCCAATATTGTTATATTATCTTTTATAATTGTCTGTTTTAAAAGTGAAAAGTGGTATTGACTCGGGGAAAATTATGCTAGAATCACTGATATCTTAAAAATTAGGCATGCTTATGATTCTAACTCCAGCTGGAGAACTTTCTTTTGATATGATAAATTTTAGTCCTTTTATAACGGTATTGATGATTTTAAATTACTGTTTTATGTCTGTTTTTAAAAATATTGGAAAATAGGTAAACTACTGCCACTTGGTTTTCTTAATTTGCTATCTAAAGAATTTCTGTGTAACTGTATGTCAAAGCTCTGTATGTCACAGTTCTACAATAAAAGGCATATAATAAACTTGTCCCTGAAGCATCATGGTAGACACAGGTAAGAAAAATGAATCAGGAAAATAAAGAAAGATTATATGGGATACTAAGCAGCAGCTTGTATTGTTTAGTTGTGATTCTTTAGTTATTAGAAGCATGAAATATGTTAACCTCTTTGGATTCTGTTTGAAAGGTACATATATATGTGAATTTTCCAATAAAGCTATTTCTGCTTTGCAAGTTTTACAAGATTTTGGCATGTTTGGGGTCATCTCATACCCTGTGTGTGTCAGCCTTCATGCTCTGAATCAGTGCTTCTCCAAAGGTAACCCACAGACTTAACCGCTTGGTATGTGTTACCAGTCTGCAGTGGGATAAGGCACTTGTATCAGTGTCAATCAATAATATCATAGACATTATTTATTTCAGTTATTTGAAAAATATAGCATGAGTTTCTCAAAGAAGGAAGCAGTGTATTTACTTCCATTCTGATGCTGAAATGGACTAACTTGGATTAGTAGGAAAAAAAGAAGCAGAAGTTGCAGCAAGGATAAAATTTTCATACTTTGTTTGGGAAAAGGACATTCAGGGCAGTGAGGATAGGGTGAAGGGGAAGTGAGGCAAAGAAAGAAGCAATGTAAGCAATGTAACCATGAGATATCAGGCCATTTGGCACTGTTCACAAGGAGCGCTGAAGGGATATGGTTGGTCCACAGCACTTTCTTAGAAGAGTTACAAGGAGACACATATAGCACAGTGGGAAAATAGATTTTATAAATATTTGTTGAAATAAACTTTGAATATGGAAGATATTAGGACTCTAAAATGATGACTATTTTTAGAATTTCTTCAATGTTAATTAATGACAAAGTTTTGCGTCAAGTTTATTATTCCCCCAAATTTTCCTGTCGTGTGGTAGGGGACTGTGTTGGTGCCCTATCCCAGGAACACCCACCCACCAGCTTGTTAGGAGTAGTGTTGGTTGCTAATGACTCATAGCTGCTGCCTTCTCTAGAGAATTTCTCTTGGCAGAATGGGAGCTTCCTTGCCCATAAGGTTATGTGCCCTTTCATACACAACCGGTGACTGGCATGGAGATCTAGATGGCAGTTCCCTTGCTGGTGGAGTCAATCCTGTGTCAGAATTTCTGTGCCAGAGGCTACAGGGGATCAGCCTGAAGCTGGACACCAGCTGAAATTCATCCTTGCTTAGCTCCTTCCCCAGCTGTGTCTGCTTCTTTCGTTCCCTTTCTCCTGAGAGCACTGACACCATAAATCACGTGTGCCCAGATCTCTCTCAGCTTCTGCTTCTAGAAACATCAGCCTAAGTCATGACGTTGGAAGAACTGATTGAGAGAACTTCTGAAAGAGGAATCACCAGAAATGGTTTATTGACGGGATACTGAGAGGTGATTTGATTTACAAATGGGCCTAACGTTACGAGAGAGTGCTTATGAGGCTTCTATGGAGAAAAACATTAGAAAAGGGAGTAGATGACAATTTTAGATATCCTGCATTTGAGATAATGAGGAGTCAAATGGAAAAAGCAGAACAGAATATTTAGCATTTAGATCTCCAAAACTGCAATTTAGATCAGTAAATAGAACTAAGACTGACTAAGAAGGAAGTGACTTTTGAAGAGATTAAAAACACATAATTCTCAAGGAAAAATCTTTAAGAACAGAGGGCAAATGAATGCACATTTATAAACAGAAAAGGGCAAATGTTTTTACTAAAGGAATTCTTGTGAAATTCACATCTGTTTTTCAGATAGTGAGCTTTATTTGAACTTTTGAATTGAAAGCCCATGTACTTATATAAAGTTGGGCTTCCCTGATAGCTTAGCTGGTAAAGAATCTGCCTGCAATGTAGGAGACCTGAGTACTATCCCTGAATTGGGAAGATCCCCTGGAGAAGGGAAAGACTACCTACTCCAGTATTCTGGCCTGGAGAATTCCACGGACTGTATAGTCCAGGGGGTCATAAAGTGTCAGACAAGACTGAGTGACTTTCACTTACACAAAGTCTACTTTCTATTTGTAAAATAAATTTGATTTCAGCTTTTAAATCCATGTAAAACCACTGGGTTAAGCCCTTATTGATCATAGAGTCTTGAAAGCATTTTAAATGTAAGTTTAAAGTTTAAAATCCTTTATAAGTTTTTCAATTTTAGTTTCTGTTTCTAAAATACAATATTATCACTTTTGAGATTTAACTAAGTTTGGATGAAAGATTAAGTAGATAAAGCAGAGTCTCCCAGGCCTCATCCATCTTAGTCAGTGGTGCTCACAGCATAGGCTGCCTCCACAAACATCAGAGAATTACCTCAAAATGCCCACCCTGTGCAAAATGTTCTGATCTTTTCCTCAAGGTCTGTTTGAATGTTAAAGTATATATATATTTTCTTCTAAAATAAAAACTAAATACTCTTATGTCCCTTCTTGGTGGAAAACTGGCTTTATATGTGTCATTTCTTTAGCTGCTTAAAATGGTTCCACTCAGATTTCACATTTCTATATCTAAGACATGGACAGTAGTGCTTTTTAAATATAGCATGATAAAATGAACAAGTATAACTTGTTATAAGAATAATGTGAAATTATGGTATAATTATTGGATTCCTCTAAAGGAATGTCTGTCAAATCTGATAAACTATTAAATTCAATAAATAGACAAAAATTTGCTGGGCACTATAATATCAAGTGGCATACCACAGTAGATAAAAGAATCATGGTAATAAAGCACTATGGTCTTTACATAAATTTATTATTAGATTTTAAAATAAATATGAGAGGCAGTAAGTTACTAACACTATACTTAAGAGTCAAATAAGGTAAAATATGAATTTGGGCAAGTTCAAATGAACTTTAATATTTTCCCTATGTTTTTTATTCCTATTTATTAAATAGTCTTACAAGGAAAGCTTCCTAACAAAATAAAATCACTAGGTGAGCAAATTATATGAACTCCTCTCTCCTTGTAGTAGATGAATAGAAGGAAATCAAGTTGTTACAGGTTGTTCTGATATATATGTGTTGAAGGTATGATGAACAGAAAAGTGTAGACTACAGTCTCTGGAATCAGCTTTAACTCCTGCTATGGAGAGAAATACATGAGTTATTAGTTCTTTTTAATTTATTTCAGCTTAATCTCCTAAATGATGATTCTAGTATACTTGTTCCTTGAAGGTTAAATTTTCCATGTCAGTATTTCCAGAGGTCAAGACACTTTTCTCTCTGTGTTAAATGCCTATGCATATTATAGCACAGTTTTAAGCACTGGCCACAGGACTGGAAAAGGTCAGTTTTCATTCCAATACTAAAGAAAGGAAATGCCAAAGAATGTTCAAACTCTTGCACAATTGCACTCATCTCACATGCTCGCAAAGTAATACTCAAAATTCTCCATCCAGGTTTCAAAACTACATGAATAGAGAACTTCTGGATGTTCAAGCTGGTTTTAGAAAAGGCAGAGGAACCAGAGATCAAACTGCCAACATCCGCTGGATCACTGAAAAAGCAAGAGTTCCAGAAAAACATCTACTTCTGCTTTATTGACTACGCCAAAGCATTTGACTGTGTGGGTCACAACAAATTGTGGAAAATTCTTAAAGAGATAGGAATACCAGAACACCTGACCTACCCACTGAGAAATCTCTATGCAGGTCAAGAAGCAATAGGTAGAATCGGACATGGAACAACAGACTGGTACCAAACCAGGAAAGGAGTACCACAAGGATGTATATTGTCACCCTGCTTATTTAACTTCTATGCAGAGTATATCATGTGAAATACTGGGCTGGATGAAACACAAACTGGAGTCAAGATTGCTGGGAAAAATAACCTCAGATATGTAGATGACACCACCCTTATGGCAGAAAGTGAATAACTAAAGAGGATCTTGATAAAAGTGAAAGAGGAGAGTGGAAAAGTTGGCTTAAAACTCAACATTCAGAAAACTAAGATCATGGCATCTGGTCCCATCATTTCCTGGCAAATAGATGGGGAAACAGTGGAAACAGTGAGAGACTTTATATTTTGGGGCTGCAAAATCACTGCAGCCATGAAATTAAAAGATGCTTGCTCCTTGGAAGAAAAGCTATGACCAACATAGAGAGCATGTTAAAAAGCAGAGACATTACTTTGCTAACAAAGGTCCGTCCATTCAAGGCTATGGTTTTTCCAGTAGTCATGTATGGATGTGAGAGTTGGACTATAAAGAAAGCTTCAGGTCAGTTCAGTTCAGTTGCTCAGTCGTGTCTGAGCAACCGAACAACTCATTGCGACTCCATGAACTGCAGCACGCCATGTCTCCCTGTCCATCACCAACTCCCGGAGTTCACACAAACTCATGTCCATTGAGTTGGTGACGCCATCCAGCCATCTCATCCTCTGTCATCCCCTTCTACCCCAATCCCTCCTAGCATCAGAGTCTTTTCCAATGAGTCAACTCTTCGCATGAGGTGGCCAAAGTACTGGAGTTTCAGCTTTAGCATCATTCCTTCCAAACAAATCCCAGGGCTGATCTCCTTCAGAATGGACTGGTTGGATCTCCTTGCAGTCCAAGGGACTCTCAAGAGTCTTCTCCAACACCACACTTCAAAAGCATCAATTCTTCGGTATTCAGCTTTCTTCACAGTCCAACTCTCACATCCATACATGACTACTGGAAAAACCATAGCCTTGACTAGACCGAACTTTGTTGGCAAAGTAATGTCTCTGCTTTTGAATGTGCTGTCTAGGTTGGTCATAACTTTCCTTCCAAGGAGTAAGCGTCTTTTTTTTAAATTTTTATTTTACTTTATAATACTGTATTGGTTTGGCCATACATTGACATGAATCTGCCACAGGTGTACATCAGTTCCCAATCCTGAATCCCCCTCCCAGCTCTCTCCCCATATCATCTCTCTGGGTCTCAATCACCATCTGCTTAGTGCCAAAGAATTGATGCCTTTGAACTGTGGTGTTGGAGAAGACTCTTGAGAGTCCCTTGGCCTACAACGAGATCAAACCAGTCAATCCTAAAGGAAATCAGTCCTGAATATTCATTGGAAGGACTGATGCTGAAGCTGAAGCTCCAATACTTTTGGCCACCTGATGCAAAGAGCTGACTCATTAGAAAAGACCCTGATGTTAGGAAAGATTGAAGGCAAGAGGAGAAGGGGATGACAGGTGGTATCACTGACTTGATGGACATGAATTTGAGCAAGGTCTGGGAGTTGGTGATGGACAGGGAAGCCTGGTGTGCTGCAGTCTAAGGGACAGAAAGAGTCAGACACGACTGAGCAACTCAACTGAACTGGGATAGGGTGCTCTGATTCCAAATTCTATTTTTCTTTAATAAAATTAGTGATCCAATAAAGTATTTTATTTCTAAACAAACTTTTTTTGCAGAACAAATATTGCCATATACTAGTAAGTTAAATAGATTTAGTAAGTTTAACAGTGATTCATGTGTCTGCTTTTGCCTTAAAGTTATAACTTTTTCAGTTTCCACATATAAGACAAAAACAAATGTTAAATTTGTGGAGAAAGTGAATATTTTTATTAACATGTACTTTTAATAATATACTTATCTAAGTATGCAGTATCCAATCATGTAAGAAGACAGTACTCAGAGCATAAAACCTTCCTTTAGCTAGAGTTGTCAGGGGTGACAGAAATAGGGAAACCCTGACTGAGTGAGTCAGAGAGATTCATAGGAGACATGCATAGAAACTTAGAGGCAGGGGACAATAAAAGTAACCCTTCATCAATCTAATTCCCAGCTGACTTTGTTATAAAAAAAAAATGTGTTCTTTGGGTATAAGAGAATCAAAGACAAATCAAAGGCCAGGAGCTGGTTCAAGTATTTAGCTTTTGACCACTTCATTTCTTTTGCGGTTACTCTGGCCTAACCTGAAACCCAACAGAGAGCTTTTTCTGTGAGCTATAAGATCAAGATGAGCTGCATTCTTTTTTTTTTTTTTAAGTTTGATTCTGAAATTTTAATTTAATTTTTTTTGAGAATTTATTTCAATTTATTTCATTTACTCATCTTAAGTTATTTATTTATTTATTTATTACTTTATTTTACTTTCAATACCATATTGGTTTTGCCATACATTGACATGAATCCACCACGGGTGTATACGAGCTTCCAATCCTGAATCCCCCTCCCACCTCCCACCCCATATCCTCTCTCTGGATCATCCCAGTGCACCAGCCCCAAGCATCCTGTATCCTGTATCGAACATAGGCTGGTGCTTCGTTTCTTACATGATAGTATACATGTTTCAATGCCATTCTCCCAAATCATCCCACCCTCTCCCTCTCCCACAGAGTCCAAAAGTCCATTCTATACATCTGTGTCTCTTTTGCTGTCTCGCATACAGGGTCATCATTGCCATCTTTCTAAATTCCATATATATGTGCAAATGAAGCAACTGACAAACAACTAATCTCAAAAATATACAAGCAACTTATGCAGCTCAATTCCAGAAAAATAAATGACCCAATCAAAAAATGGGCCAAAGAACTAAACAGACATTTCTCCAAAGAAGACATATAGATGGCTAACAAACACATGAAAAGATGCTCAACATCACTCATTATCAGAGAAATGCAAATCAAGACCACAATGAGGTACCATTTCACACTAGTCAGAATGGCTAAAAGTCTACAAGCAATAAATGCTGGAGAGAGTGTGGAGAAAAGGGAACCCTGTTACACTGTTGGTGGGAATGCAAACTAGTACAGCCACTATGGAGAACAGTGTGGAGATTCCTTAAAAAACTGCAAATAGAACTGCCTTATGACCCAGCAATCCCACTGCTGGGCATACACACCGAGGAAACCAGAATTGAAAGATGTACATGTATGAAACATGAAACATGTACCCCAATGTTCATTGCAGCACTGTTTATAATAGCCAGGACATGGAAGCAACCTAGATGTTCATCAGCAGATGGATGGATAAAAAAGCTGTGGTACATATACACAATGGAGTATTACTTAGCCATTAAAAAGAATTCATTTGAATCAGTTCTAATGAGATGGATGAAACTGGAGCCAATTATACAGAGTGAAGTAAGCCAGAAAGAAAAACACCAATACAGTATGAGGTGAGGTGAAGTCGCTCAGTCGTGTCCAACTCTTTGCGACCCCATGGACTATAACCTTCTAGGCTTCTCCCTCCATGGGATTCTCCAGGCAAGAATACTGGAGTGGATTGCCATTTCCTTCTCCAGGGGATCTTCCCGACCCAGGGATCGAACCCAGGTCTCCCACATTGGAGGCAGACGCTTTAACCTCTGAGCCACCAGGGAAGTCCCAATACAGTATACTGAGCTGTATTCTTGATTTGAAAGTTTGCATGCTTTAAGAGAAAGTTCCTCCTGTACACTTATAACTTTTGATACAAATGGAAACTCATTAGCAATCTTAGAATCAACACAAATTATTTGCTTGCTTAGAAAATGTGGTTTAATAAAGGACTGAAAAATGTCTTTGCTAACCGCAGAAGGCTGAAAAGCGTTTTTATTGTCCTGGGCGGGATCCCCTATTAGGAATTCCCTAAATAGATGGTGAAATGGAATCTGAGAGGAAAGGATTTAAATGACTCACTGAAGAATTTTTAGGGCGGAATTACAGGTTGACCAAGGTCATAACATATATAGTATAATTTTTGTTCTTTTGGTTTAGATGAAGTATATAAGATTCTTTAACTCCATCTTTGCAATCAGGAAAGCTGAATTTTAATGTAATGAAATGTGAACCCAAATTTCATTCATCATGACTTTTATACCCCTTAGGATGTCATGTAATGAACCAGTGGTTTAGTGTAACATATGCAAATATGAAAGTTATTCCTCTACATGGAGAGCAATATATGCACATGTTAAAGAGATTTATTATGCTCATTTTCTTTAAATTAGCATATTAGACAGTGCTACTAAGCACACGACTGATAAGCTACTGCAGTTATTTTAGCTTCGGTTTTAAAAGTGCCAAGAGCGTACACAATATCTAAGCAAGTTGGATGAATATCTTTTACTTTAGATTCTATTTCAACATTTGATTAGAAAATATTATCTAAAAGGCAGCTATCAGTTTTTTGTGATACTTTCTAAAGTGAATGTTTAAGTCTTGAATAAAAATGGGGTAGTCAGGGAAAATGATAGGTGAATTCATAAGTAGCCAAGGAGGAATTCTAGAAATTTCTAAACTCAAAAAAACAAAAAAATCAGTTTTTATAAGGCCATAATGACATAGCTCAGACAGGAATCAAGTCTTAAAACATATTTTCCACTTAAACTAAACACAAGGAAGCTATCAGGGAAAAGGCTACTTGGCCATGTTGCCTTTTCCTGCTTTCCAACAGTTTCACATTTCTTTTTATTTCTGCAACATCAGCTTGACTGAGGGCTCCTGTATTTCAGTTAGGAAAGCTTAGTTTCGTAAGGACCAGAAGAATATCCAGTAATCATTTATTGTCCTATCATTTAGCAGAAGCAGTTGTTTGCAGGAAGCTGCCCTCAGCAGGAAACCCCTTTGTCTTGGCACTTTTAGTTCAGTTCAGTTGCTCAGTTGTGTCTGACTCTGCGACCCCATGGACTGCAGCACACCAAGATTCCCTGTTCATCACCAACTCCTAGACCTTGCTCAAACTCACGTACATTGAGTCAGTGATATCATCCAACCATCTCATCCTCTGTCGTCCCCTTCTCCCGCCTTCAATCTTTCCCAGCATCAGGGTCTTCTCTAATTAGTCAGCTCTTCACATAAGGTGGCCAAAGTATTGGAGCATCAGCATCAGTCCTTCCAATGAATATTCAAGACTGATTTCCTTTAGGATGGACTGGCTTGATTTCCTTGCAGTCCAAGGGACTCTCAAGAGTCTTCTCCAACACCACAGTTCAAAAGCATCAATTCTTCAGAGCTAAGCTTTCTTTATAGTCCAACTCTCACATCCATACATGACTACTGGAAAAACCATAGCTTTGACTAGACAGATTTTTGTTGGCAAAGTAATGTCTCTGCTTTTTAATATGCTGTGTAGGTTGATCATAGCTTTTCTTCCAAGAGCAAGCATCTTTTAATTTCACCATCTGCAGTGATTTTGGAGCCCAGAAAAATAAATTCTCTCACTGTTTACACTGTTTCCCCATCTATTTGTGATGAAGTGATGGGACTGGATGCCTTGATTTTAGTTTTCTGAATGCTGAATTCTAAGCCAAGTTTTCCACTCTCCTCTTTCACTTTCATCAAGAAGCTCTTTAGTTCTTCTTCACTTTCTGCCATAAGGGTGTTGTCATCTACATATCTGAGGTTATTGATATTTCTCCCGGCAATCTTGACTGCAGCGTGTACTTCATCCAGCCTGGCATTTTGCTTGATGTACTCTGCATATAAGTTAAATAAGCAGGGTGACAATATACAGCCTTGATGTACTCCTTTCCTGATTTGGAGCCAGTCTGTTGTTCCATGTCTGGTTCTAACTGTTGCTTCTTGATCTGCATACAGGTTTCTCAAGAGGCAGGTCAGGTGGTCTGGTATTCCCATCTCTTGAAGAATTTTCCACATTTTGTTGTGATCCACACAGTCAAAGGCTGTGGTGTAGTCAATAAAGCAAAAGTAGATGTTTTTCTAGGCTACTTGGCCATGTTGCCTTTTCCTGCTTTCCAACAGTTTCACATTTCTTTTTATTTCTGCAACATCAGCTTGACTGAGGGCTCCTGTATTTCAGTTAGGAAAGCTTAGTTTCGTAAGGACCAGAAGAATATCCAGTAATCATTTATTGTCCTATCATTTAGCAGAAGCAGTTGTTTGCAGGAAGCTGCCCTCAGCAGGAAACCCCTTTGTCTTGGCACTTTTAGTTCAGTTCAGTTGCTCAGTTGTGTCTGACTCTGCGACCCCATGGACTGCAGCACACCAAGATTCCCTGTTCATCACCAACTCCTAGACCTTGCTCAAACTCACGTACATTGAGTCAGTGATATCATCCAACCATCTCATCCTCTGTCGTCCCCTTCTCCCGCCTTCAATCTTTCCCAGCATCAGGGTCTTCTCTAATTAGTCAGCTCTTCACATAAGGTGGCCAAAGTATTGGAGCATCAGCATCAGTCCTTCCAATGAATATTCAAGACTGATTTCCTTTAGGATGGACTGGCTTGATTTCCTTGCAGTCCAAGGGACTCTCAAGAGTCTTCTCCAACACCACAGTTCAAAAGCATCAATTCTTCAGAGCTAAGCTTTCTTTATAGTCCAACTCTCACATCCATACATGACTACTGGAAAAACCATAGCTTTGACTAGACAGATTTTTGTTGGCAAAGTAATGTCTCTGCTTTTTAATATGCTGTGTAGGTTGATCATAGCTTTTCTTCCAAGAGCAAGCATCTTTTAATTTCACCATCTGCAGTGATTTTGGAGCCCAGAAAAATAAATTCTCTCACTGTTTACACTGTTTCCCCATCTATTTGTGATGAAGTGATGGGACTGGATGCCTTGATTTTAGTTTTCTGAATGCTGAATTCTAAGCCAAGTTTTCCACTCTCCTCTTTCACTTTCATCAAGAAGCTCTTTAGTTCTTCTTCACTTTCTGCCATAAGGGTGTTGTCATCTACATATCTGAGGTTATTGATATTTCTCCCGGCAATCTTGACTGCAGCGTGTACTTCATCCAGCCTGGCATTTTGCTTGATGTACTCTGCATATAAGTTAAATAAGCAGGGTGACAATATACAGCCTTGATGTACTCCTTTCCTGATTTGGAGCCAGTCTGTTGTTCCATGTCTGGTTCTAACTGTTGCTTCTTGATCTGCATACAGGTTTCTCAAGAGGCAGGTCAGGTGGTCTGGTATTCCCATCTCTTGAAGAATTTTCCACATTTTGTTGTGATCCACACAGTCAAAGGCTGTGGTGTAGTCAATAAAGCAAAAGTAGATGTTTTTCTGAAACTCTCTTGCTTTTTCTATCATCCCACGGATGTTGGCAATTTGATCTCTGGTTCCTTTAGCAGAGAGCTATATTGCAACTAACCTTAAACCAGGCAGTCTCATGCCCTACTCATGGATCTAGCACAACTTTCACATCTTTTGATCACACAATACCTTGCTTGACTTGTTTGTTCTTTCCATAGATCAAAAAAGCAGAAATGAAGAATAAGTAATTTACAGATAACCATACCTCTTTTACTAAAGCTTCCGTTTTAATAATCTCCTGAAGAAACTGTGTGAACAAGATGGCATGTAAAGAAAGACCACAAGAAGCCCACAAGCCTGCACACAGTGAGGGGATGTTGATGACTCTGAATTACCTCAATGATTAACTGAAATTATTTACCATTTTTTTCCTTTAAAAGAGTTCATGACTGAGCAGAATCTTGGGAATTGCTATTTTTGTGGACTCTGAGTTCACAATCTCCCCAGATTTCCAGCATTCTGATAAAAAGAAACTTTCCTTTCTCCCAACAATACATCTCATGTATTGATTTTGAGCAGCCAGACCTGAGTTTGGCAACTTTAGGGGAAAAGTTCTTGCAAATTTTCAAAAGTACCTTTTCTATTGTAATTTCTACTAACACCTAACAAAGAAACAACCGATTAAACAATTCAACAAGAACTACTACGCAGTAGGAAACTGAGTGGCTAAAGTCTATTCCTTTCCTTTGCTTTCAAAACCTCTGTGATCCTCTATAAGCCTTCCCCAGTGGCTCAGAGGTAAAGAATCTCCCTGAATGCAGGAGATGCAGACAATCCAGGTTTGATCTCTGGGTCAGGTAGATCCCTTGGAGGAAGTTATGGCAGCTGACTCCAGTATTCTTGCTGAGAAAATCCCATGGACAGCGGAGCCTGAAAGGCATACAGTCCATGGGGTCTCAAAGAGTTAGACATGACTGAAGTGACGAGCAATCACTTAGCTGCAAGGGGATCCTCTTAGTTGCAAGGGGAGCTCTTGGTTATTTTTGTCCTAATTCTAGTTAATTTTATCTATAAATACCAATGAACCTATGCAATTCTAGCTTTGTATTAATAATTTATTAGTCCATTCTTGGAGAAGGCAATGGCACCCCACTCCAGTACTCTTGCTTGGAAAATCCCATGGACGGAGGAGCCTGGTGGGCTGCAGTCCATGGGCTCGCTACTGAAGGACTTCACTTTCACTTTTTACTTTCATGCATTGGAGAAGGAAATGGCAACCCACTCCAGTGTTCTTGCCTGGAGAATCTCAGGGACAGCGGAGCCTGGTGGGCTGCCATCTATGGGATCGCACAGTCGGGCACGACTGAAGCAACTTAGCAGCAGCAGCAGCAGTCTGTTCTTGTATGGGACTAAAGTAATAATAGCTCGAGTATATTTTCTACTTGATGAGATAATGTTTCTAAAAGTTATGGTCGCTTAGTTTAGTAGTAAATATTTATTTCCCCCATCAAAATAAGCAACTATATTAGATCCCAAAGTTTATAAGTTATATAAATGAATAACTAGTGTAGTATCAAGGAGAAAAGTAATTTTTTCCACCAAATATATTTTTGAGCAACTGATACATGCTAAGTACTATTATAGGTAGACACTGTACATGTACTGCTGATGAAGTAGCAAACAAAACAGACCCCCCCCAAAATTACTATGTATTATACAGATGAAGCTTACAATCAAAGTTACTTGTAGTGTTGGGTACACATATGTTACTCACAGGGGACCCTGTCCAACCTCACCTCCCCCTAAAACATGCATACTGGATTAGGGATCTTTCGTCCTTGATCCCAAGGCATCTTGGAATGTACTCAATGTGCTTACCAAATTGGACTAAACTTGATGTCTTCTACTTTAGACTTTGTGGATAAGAATAATTTCTTACTCATCTCTATTTCTCCACTGCATAGTTCAGCATCTAGAATAAAGGGTTCCTTAAATTTTTAATTGAAAGAATCATCCCATATGTTTAACAGCTCATAGTTACTGCTCAATTACCTGATATTCTAAAAATCACTAAAATTCTGATGCCTCCTCTAGGAACTTTACCATCTCCAGTCATGTGAAGCAGTCTAATATTTATTCTTTTAACTTATAATTCTCATTATACAATTTTTTATGAGATTTTCTCATAAAAATGATTTTTTAGAGAGTATCAATCATAAACATTTTTTATGAACTATTAGTGTTATCTAACCTTTTGCTAGCTAGATATCTCTGAATACCACATGTTCAGTCCTGTCTGACTCTTTGCAACCCCATGGACTGTAGCCTGCCAGGCTCCTCTGTCCATGGAATTTTCCTGGCAGAATACTGGAATGGATTATCATCTCCTCCAGGGGATCTTCCTGACCCTGAGATCAAACCTGTGTCTCCTGCATTGGCAGGTGGCTTCATTACCACTGAGCCACCTCTATAAATAATAGGGTTTAGTAACTCCTTCTGATGATCCTGGGATGCTAAAATCTCTGCTGTTCCCACATTCACGTTGAATACTATAGCAATTCAAATCTACCTTATTTTGTAATATTGAAAACATGGATAATTAAATTAATAATTAAGAGTATACATGCGTGCTAAGTCACTTCAGTTGTGTCCAACTCTATGCGACCCTATGGACTATAGCCTGCTAGGCTCTTCTGTCCATGGAATTTTCCAGGCAAGAACACTGGAGTGGGTTGCCGTTTCTTCCTCCAGGGGATCCTCCTGATCCAGGGTTTGAACCCACATCTTTTAAGTCTCCTGCATTGGCAGTCAGGCTGTTTACCACTAGCGCCACCTGGAAGCCTAATTAAGACAATAAACAAAGTGAAATATAAAATATTAAGAAACAATTGAGACTCCATCCTTGATGAAATGAGTGAAGTTAAATTGAAATGACAAAAAAAAAAAAAAAAGATTTTTGTAATATTTACCTGTTCTTTTAAAATAGGAAGATCAACGTGTAGTTAGTTATAGAATTCTTCTGCAAGGGCTTGCATTTTCATGCAACGAGCTTCAAATGCTCTCATAATTTTACATTAAACACAAAAGATATAAATAGTAAAATATTGTAAAACATTAAAGAATATTTAGCTAAACAAACAAAGACAATTTTCCAGGCAGTAAGCCTGAGGGAAAGAAAGTTTGAAGCTCAGTTTTAAAAGACTCTGGTAACCTCAGATCCAGCCACATAAAGAATTATATTCTGTGCGTGACTCAGGGATCAACAGATGAAAGCATAAAACTAATTTTAAGCATCATTGGCTTAAACTAACCAATACTAAGCTAACTTAAACTAACCAACACTAAACCAATACTTAAAGTATGGTTTTGTTTGTGATCACTTTCTGTCCTCTATCAGTCTGTCAGTCCCTTTCTTTAACTCCTTTTTGACACCCACTCCTTCCCAAGGACTATTCTTTATCTTGATGCCTTTAATGTTTCCCACTTTTAACTCTTATTGCCTCTTTGAAAGGCATTAACAAATAAAAGCACACCAGAAACTGACTTCCTGAAGAGTGAGGGTGAGAAACAGCTTCCAAGAGAAAAATGGGGATGACTGCTTCTAGGAAGAGAGGGTTTGAAAACTGCTGGCAAATAAACAGGAAGTTTTCACAGAAAAATTAGGGTGCCCTAAAGTGGTCCCTAAAAAGAACTATTAATAGAATCAGAGTAAACAGTGGAGAAAACCTCCACATGGTCTACAGGTGCCTTCATACTTGGTGTGATTTTAGAAATATCTGGTCATTTCTTGCAATTTTATTTTTGAATATTTGAATCAAAATTACTATGCTGAAGAGATTACTGAGCTCTCAGTTTTGCCTCGTCTAGTCTCTGCAGTTGGGCAAGATGCTGAATCTTTAAAAATTCACGTTTTCCCCATATGTTGTAAAATGGTGAAATCGTAGTAGCTATATTATAATAAGATTGAGGAATAAAAAATTTATGTGTTCTTCATGGCACAGTGCATGGTATATAGTGACTATTCCATAAGTATTTTATTTATAATTATAAACTTTATAAGAAAAAATTCTTTTATACAGCTAAACCTAATGATTCCCTGATAGCTCAGTTGGTAAAGAATCCACCTGCAATGCAGGAGACCCCGGTTCCATTCCTGGGTCAGGAAGATCCGCTGGAGAAGGGATAGGCTACCCACTCCAGTATTGGGCTTTCCTGGTGGCTCAGCTGGTAAAGAATCTGCCTGCAATGTGAGAGACCTGGGTTCAGTCCCTGAATTGGGAAGATCCCCTGGAGAAGGGAAAAGCTACCTACTCCAGTATTCTGGCCTGGGTCTCAAAGAGTGAGACATGACTGAGGGATCATTTTCATTAACGATTAAGGCACCTCATTATACTGTGCATATTAAGCTAAACCCTCACA
The DNA here is from genome assembly GCA_006410635.1 of Cephalophus harveyi. Taxonomy (NCBI): domain Eukaryota; kingdom Metazoa; phylum Chordata; class Mammalia; order Artiodactyla; family Bovidae; genus Cephalophus; species Cephalophus harveyi. The sequence continues at coordinate 173,217 of SJYT01012932.1, forward strand.
GTTTACTGGACCTGGAGACAAGAGCTTACAAAGATTTCAGTTAAAAACTTTGTTCTCTAGTTCCTTGTTTGCAAGGCTCAAGACATCTTTCTACACAATTTAAATTTTCTAACATCTGATTGGGTTTCAATTGAGAAGTTATATACAAAAATGTTTACTGTATTTTGGATTTTCTATTAAAATCAAATATTAATTTTAATATTTAAATTATATGTATGGAATTTAAAAGCTAACATGATATTTTCTTCATTAATTATATTGCATATCATATATATCAACACCAGAAAGGAAAAATTTGTAATGTAAATTAAAATTAACTAACTATAATGATGTGAATAGGCAAAAGTTTATGCATAAGAATGGTAAAAATGTAAAAGGGGATGGTATACAAAAGTACAATATGATATATAAAGTTGTATGTGCACAAGGCAACCCAAACCCAAAAATAATTCAATATTATTATTTTCTTTTTATGAGATATACTTTGAACTTATCCAGCTTCTAACTCTGGATTTCTGGGGGACCAGGCCCTTCATCTTTCTCCCTGAAATATTTTATCCAACTGAAAACTTCCCTGGGGCCACCTTAAAGCAATCAGATATTGCTGACAAAAATTTTTTTCCCTGAGCCTGTGTTTTACTTGGGATAAGTCTGAACCAGTTTTAACAGCCAAAAGCATTTCTCTGTTTTACATTTTTCTCTGACAGTAGATGAGAAACTGTCCCACTTTCAAGTCCAAATACTCAGAGTATCTGGACTTGTTATTTTTTCTTTCACATCTACTTGATAATGGGTGATTCTGGTCTGTGTTTGTCAATTGTGAAAATAGCAATCCATACTAGTAATATTCTATTTTGAACTTCTTTGCCCAAAGTCAAAATTTCATCAAGCGCATTTTCTGCCTTCCAAACTGGGATAGGGAAGACTCATACTTTATTATAGTGAAAGCGTTAGTCACTTCAGTCATGTCTAACTCTGTGTTGACCCTATGGACTGTAGTCTGCCAGGCTCCTCTGTCCATAGGATTCTCTAGGCAAGAATACTGGAGTAGGTAGCCATTCCCTTCTCCAGGGGATCTTCCTGACCCAGGGATCAAACCCAGGTCTCCGGCATTGCAGACAGATTCTTAATCTGAGCCACCAGGGAAGCCATTTTTCCTGTACACTCCAAATACAGCCTGCAACCCAGTACCAGGTGTGTGTGTATGTGTGTATTTAATAGCAAAATTCCAATGTTAGGTATCAGTTCTATGGTTTTTGCTGTGGTGAAAAGCAGCTCCAAAATCTCAGAGTCTTTTAAACATGAACATTTATTTATTGCTTTTCCTATATGAGGACTGAGGTCAGCTCCACATATCTTCTCATTCAAAAGTCCATGCTACAGCCAGCAACCCCTTATTTTGGTTAGCTGTTGTCATGGAAGAAGACAGAAGCAAAAGAGATTGAACCGAACATGAAATTATTTGCAAAACCTCTATTCAAAAGGATACTGCATATATTTCTTGATCACATTTTATTGGTCAAAGCAGTTTGACAGTGGGTAGGGGGAATTTATGGAAATATAAGATGGGGTATGAATATTGGAAACAGTAGTGTAATCTTACTCTATCATGTTAATCTTTCTGTGTCATGAGAAATGTTTTCGTAGGTCTCCCAACAGGAATGCTAGAGAGATTAATACATTGAGTGGGACATGGACCAATCAGATTTGTAAGTTACAGGTTGAAATACTTTAGATATCTTTGTGCTAAGTATTTTAGGTCAATTGGCAACCCACTCCAGCACTCTTGCCTGGAAAATCCCATGGACGGAGGNGGTCTCCCAACAGGAATGCTAGAGAGATTAATACATTGAGTGGGACATGGACCAATCAGATTTGTAAGTTACAGGTTGAAATACTTTAGATATCTTTGTGCTAAGTATTTTAGGTCAATTGGCAACCCACTCCAGCACTCTTGCCTGGAAAATCCCATGGACGGAGGAGCCTGATAGGCTACAGTCCATGGGGTCGTAAAGAGTCGGACACGACTGAGTGACTTCACTTCACTTTCACTAAGCATGACAAAGACCTAGGTACTATTTCATAACCACCCTTTTTAAGATTGAGAGTAGAAAAACAACTTTACAAGCAATTTTATTGGCTTCCAGAGCCTAGGTAGATTTTTGTCTCATAAGGGAGAATGATTAGAGAATTTGCCTCTCTCTCTCTCTTTCTTTTTTCTTCTGGAGTTGTCAGGTACTTAAAAATAAACCTCCCCAAAACAGAGGTAAACCCAGGTATAGTCTTTCTGGAACAAGAAAAAAATGGGGAGAGAATATAATATCCTAATAACAACTCTAAAGGATCTGTGAAATAAATAAAATTTTGTATTGCTGCTGTATATAATGGTCACATGCATGTTATAATATGTGATCTTGGTTTTGTAACACGAAGTACAACTCTTCTGGATGATGTGAAGATAATTCTCTAGACTGCGCAACTATGTACAGGAAAGAGGATATACTTGCACTTGCTTTCTAGTGATTAGGCATCAAGGAACATCACCCATCTCTGCAAATTTTATTGTTTTCTTTCTCCTCCTAGTTAGTATTGCTTCAATTCCATTTGAAGAATTGGCATTTTCCGGATTTTATTTTAGGGACTGTTAATGTCCAGTTCAACATCCGCAGGATCATGGAAAAAGCAAGAGAGTTCCAGAAAAACATCTATTTCTGCTTTATTGACTATGCCAAAGCCTTTGACTGTGTGGATCACAATAAACTGTGGAAAATTCTGAATGAGATGGGAATACCAGACCACCTGACCTGCCTCTTGAGAAACCTATATGCAGGTCAGGAAGCAATATTTAGAACCAGACATGGAACAACAGACTGGTTCCAAATAGGAAAAGGAGCACATCAAGGCTGTATATTGTCACTCTGATTATTTAACTTATATGCAGAGAACATCATGAGAAACTCTGGGCTGGAAGAAGCACAAGCTGGAATCAAGATTGCCAGGAGAAATATCAATAACCTCAGATATGCAGATGACACCACCCTTATGGCAGAAAGTGAAGAGGAACTAAAAAGCCTCTTGATGAAAATGAAAGTGGAGAGTGAAAAATTTGGCTTAAAGCTCAACAGGAAACTAAGAAAACTCAGAAAACTAAGATCGTGGCATCTGGTGTTTCATGGAAAACAGTGGAAACAGTGTCAGACTTTATTTTGGGGGGCTCCAAAATCACTACAGATGGTGATTGCAGCCATGAAATTAGTCGCTTACTCCTTGGAAGGAAAGTTATGACCAACCTAGATAGCACATTTAAAAGCAGAGATATTACTTTGCCAACAAAGGTCCGTCTAGTCAAGGCTATGGTTTTTCCAGTGGTCATGCACAGATGTGAAAGTTGGACTGTGAAGAAAGCTGAGCACCAAAGAATTGATGCTTTTGAACTGTGGTGTTGCAGAAGACTCTTGAAAGTCCCTTGGATTGCAAGGAGATCCAACCAGTCCATTCTAAAGGAGATCAGCCCTGGGTGTTCTTTGGAAAGACTGATGCTAAAGCTGAAACTCCAATACTTTGGCCACCTCATGCGGAGTTGACTCACTGGAAAAGACTCTGATGCTGGGAGGGATTGGGGGCAGGAAGAGAAGGGGACAACAGAGGATGAGATGGCTGGATGATATCACCGACTCGATGGACAAGAGTTTTGGTGAACTCTGGGAGTTGGTGATTGACAGGGAGGCTTGGCGTGCTGCAATTCATGGAGTTGCAAAGAGCTGGACACGACTGAGTGACTGAACTGAACTGAACTGAATGTTTAATGTTTTGTTTGGAAACATTATCTCTGCTCTGAAGGTTAATTAAGAAGATAGATAAATTAAATGTATACCTATAATAAATTCAGTTGTGTTAAAAGCCTTTGCCTAGGAAAATGAATAAATGTGTTGCCTGCTTAATAAGATTTTGAGTGAAAAACATTTTGATCACCCATTACCTCTTGAAGTAGATGAACTGACTTTTGTGTTAGTCATTAAAATGGCATTTTACCTGCCCTACAATCTTATTCTTTATACTTTCTATGCTCTCTTCTTCCTATTTTAATAATCATTTTTGGTGTGATTGCTTATCCTAACAAGAAAAAATAACTTTAGAAACAAAGGGAAGATTTTTCACTTGTTAGTTGAGAATCAGAAATTCCTTTTCTAATTCTTACTCCTTTCTTCTTTTATTCTTGGAATAGGTCAATGAATTTTATCTGCTCTTTCCTGTGAGAAAGAGTTATAGATTTGTAATGCTTTGGAGGTACACTTTAATTTTCCATTTTTAAGTATTTCCTTTTGATAAAGTGACATAATGAGAGCAGAAATGGTATAAAATTAATATTTCTTAAGATACAGTTTAGACCATAACCACATGATTCTTCTTGGTTCTGGTTCGAACTTAATTACTTTTCTGGTAATTTCTCTTTTCAGTGTGGGTAAATGTTGCCCTCTAATTTTGTTGTAATTTGTTTTGATCATAAGAAAAAACTGATCTCCACATTATAAGTCAAGGGCTGATGTCAGCATCTCCAGTAATAGTTGAATAATTCTTTAATTTTCTTAAAAATTGGTAATGCCTGAGTGAGATCTGAACTTAGCTAGAAAAAATTAGAAGCTTCATTGTTAAAAAGACATTATTTTCAGCAGGCGTATGATTTCTGGTTGAAGGTATATATATCTTGAGAGAAAATTAAAGAAAATGCAAAATATGATGCAAATTCACCTCACAGCCAGTATGGATGCAAGATGTATTAAATTAAGATTAAAAATATTTGAACCAAATGCAGACACGAGTTTAGAACTCAAATTAGATCACAGAAAATATAATTATTCCTTAATGAGCCAGATTCTGTCAAACCATGGTTGCTCCCTAGTAGAAAATATGAAGCTTATTAACCAACTGCAGTAACTCTCAGGCTTCTGAGAGGGCTTATTTTAAACTCATGACTTGGGTTGAATTTGGAAAACAACATTAAGCATCTGGAACACCTGTTATTCAATATGAAAATAACTTTTCAGTTTCACTTCTTACAATGCCAGTGGGAACTCTAAATGTAATTTTATCTCCATGACTGACCAACTCCATAATTTATGTGGAACCAAGCTGGAGTTCTATTTTAACTTGTACTGACTTTATAAAAAAATGCATTGAAAACACTAGCTTCAGAATGTGACAATAATAGTCTTCTGACATTGTATGCACAACTTACAATTATCCCATGCTTGTTGTACCTCCATACATAATGTTGCACAGAGATTTATGTGAAGGGTGGAAAAATCTTAGTGTTATTTGGCTTTCTGTAAGAGCATTGCTTTTTACCAATATTCGTTAAGATACCTGAAAGGTAAAAGGCCAAATGAAATGTCCTTTACATAAAGGTAGAAAGAGAAAACCTATACAAAAAACTGGTTATAGAGTTTTGGCATAGTCGGATATGATCTAGTTAGGACAACACATTCAATTCCTTGAGTGTCTCTTGTCAGAGATGAAATACACTGGAGTCATAAAATTGGGTCTAATTTGGGATTTTTTTGAGTAAGTTTAAGCTCTGTGACTACTGATATAGTTATAAAATAGCTCTAATCTTTTTTCTATTTTTATTCTTTGATTATTTTTAAAATTTTATTTATTTTTAATTGAAAGATAATTGCTTTAAAATATTGCATTGGTTTCTGCCATACTTCAACATGAATCAGTAATAGGTGTACATATGTCCCAGCCTCATGAACCTCTTTCCTACCTCTCACCAATTCCCACTCCTCTAGGTTGTTACAGAGCCCTGGTTTGAGTTCCCTGAGTCATAGAGCAAACTCCCATTGTCTAAAATAAATCTTAAAAAATTAAAAGACACTTGTTCCTTGGAAGAAAAGCTATGACCAACCTACACAGCATATTAAAAAGTAGAGACATTACTTTGTCAACAAAAAGGTCCATCTAATCAAAGCTATGGTTTTTCCAGTAGTCATGTATGTATGTGAGAGTTGGACTAAATGAAAGCTGAGCGCTGAAGAATTGATGCTTTTGACCTGTGGCGTTGGAGGACTTTTGAGAGTCCCTTGGACTGCAAGGAGATCAAGCCAGTCCATCCTAAAGGAGATCAGTCCTGGGTGTTCATTGGAAGGACTGAAGCTGAAGCTGAAGCTCCAATACTTTGGCCACCTTATGTGAAGAGATGACTCATTAGAAAAGACCCTGTTGCTGGGAAAGATTGAAGGCGGGAGGAGAAGGGGACAACAGTGGATGAGATGGTTGGATGGCATCACTAACTTGATGTACATGAGTTTGAACAAGGTCTGGGGGTTGGTGATGGACAGTAAAACCTGGCGTGCTGCAGTCCATGGGGTCACAGAGAGTTAGACACAACTGAGCAATTGAACTGAACAGTTTGTTGTGATCCACACAGTCAAAGGCTTTGGTGTAGTCACACCTGAGCCAGACCTGCCTTTGAGTGTGTGAGTGTCTCCTTGTGGAGTCATGGATCAGCAGTGGCCTGCAGTGGGGACAGGGACTCACTCTGACCGCAGCAGACCCAGATCACCCAGTGTGTGGCATAAGCCCTCTTCGAGGAGGTTGTCTTTAGCCCCACCATAGAGCTGCCATGCAGATGACCCACAAACTGCAGAACAATTATACCAAAGAGATTCTTGCACTGTTAAGAAAGTTCTAGGACCCACAACAGATTTCCTAACTTGAGGATCCAGCAAAGGGACTGAAAAACCCACAGGGAATTTGACTTGGGAGGCCAGTGGGATTTGATTACAGAACTTCCAAGTTAAAGTGAAATTGTAAGTCACTCAGCCATGTATGACTCTTTGTGACCCCATGGACTATATAGTCCATGGAATTCTCCAGGCCAGAATACTGGAGTGGGTAGCCTTTCCCTTCTCCAGGGGATCTTCCCAACCGAGGGACTGAACCCAGGTCTCCCGCATTGCTGGTGGATTCTTTACCAGATGAGCCTCAAGGAAAGCCCTTGTCCCAGAATTTTCAAAAGACTGAGGAAACAGACTCTTGGAGGGCACAAACAAAACCTTGTGCACACCAGGAGCCAGGAAAAAAGAGCAGTGACCCCACAAGAGACTGACCCAGACTTGCCAGTGAGTGTGCAGAAATCTAGGGGGAGGCATGGGTAGAGAGTTTGGCCTCAGGCCAAACAACAGGGAGGAACACAGCCCTGCCCATCAACAGAAAATTAGATTAAAGATTACTGAGCATGACCCCAACCATCAGAATAAGACCCAGTTTCCCCTGTAGTCTCTCCCATCAGGAAGCTTCCATTAGCCTCTTATCCTTCTCCATCAGAAGGGCAGACAGAATGAAAACCACAGTCACAGAAAACTAACCAAACTGATCACATGAACCACAGCCTTGTCTAACTCAGTGAAACCATGGGCCACCCAAGACGGAAGGGTCTACTCATGGGAAAAGACCCTGATTCTGGGAAAGACTGAAGGCAAGAGGAGAGGAGGGCAGCAGAGGTTGAGAAGGTTGGATGGCATCACCGACTTAATGGACATGAATTTGAGCAAACTCGGAGATAGTGAAGGACAGGGAAGTCTGGCATACTGCCTGAAGTCCATGGGGTCACAAAGAGTCAGACACGACTTGGGGACTGAACAAAAACCGCACTGTTGTCTGCTTGTGTAGAAGTCAGTGATTTCTTCTTCTAAACTCCATCAGGGTTTATGTTCCTTGTAATCTGTTTTGTACTTGGTGCCTTCTTTTTTGTTGCCTTCTTTTTTGTTCCTTGTAATCTGTTTTGTACTTGGTGCCTTCTTTTTTGTTGCCTTCTTTTTTTGTTGCAACAAAAAAAACTATATAACTATACCCTGTTAGTATAGCGGTGACTATTCCCCCCTGTCACACTGGAGACTGGGATTTGATTTCCAGACAGGGAGGCAACACACCCTTTGGGCTCACCCGGTTGGCTCAGTAAAAAAAACGTCTGCCTGCAGTGCAAAAGAAGTGGGATACTCCTGTTCCATCTCTGGGTTGAGAAGATCCCATGCAAAGGGGAATGGCAACCCCCTCCAGTATTCTTGCCTGGAGAATTCCATGGACAGAGGAGCCTGGTGGGCTATAGTCCATGGGGTTGCAAAGAGTTCAACACAGCTGAGCGACTAACACAACAGGGAGGCAACACACCCTTTGGGCTCACCCGGTTGGCTCAGTAAAAAAAACGTCTGCCTGCAGTGCAAAAGAAGTGGGATACTCCTGTTCCATCTCTGGGTTGAGAAGATCCCATGCAAAGGGGAATGGCAACCCCCTCCAGTATTCTTGCCTGGAGAATTCCATGGACAGAGGAGCCTGGTGGGCTATAGTCCATGGGGTTGCAAAGAGTTCAACACAGCTGAGCGACTAACACATATATGATTTAAATATTTATTTCTGTCTAAATTTCAATATATATATCATAATTTGGAGAAGGAAATGGCAACCCACTTCAATGTTCTTGCCTGGAGAATCCCAGGGATGGGGGAGCCTGGTGGGCTGTCATCTCTGGGGTCGCACAGGGTCGGACACGACTGAAGCGACTTAGTAGTAGTAATATCATATAATTAGACATATAATACTTAATTAGAATACATATTTTGTGGTATATATTAATATTTTTAAAAGAATTGTATATCATTATAGCCCCTAAATCCTGGCATCATGCATTGCTCATTTCAAGTACTCGGCAAATTTTCTTAAGCCTGAATTATACTTACAACTTACAGTTTTTCATAATGATTAGTATCTTCGCAGAGAATTAAAGTAAACATTGAAAAGGATCACTAATTAATTTATTCATTCATTCTTATAGCAAGTGATACTGAGTTCTCTCTAAGTGCTGGAACCTAGGATAAAAACATTGAATAGCTAAGAAAATTTTTCTCAAGAAATTTAGAGTAAGGCTTCCTTCATGTGCTTATGAATCACCTGGAGACCTTGTTAAAATGCTGATTCTGATTCAATACTTCTGAGATACAGCCTGAGCCATCTGTATTTCTAATAAGCATCTGGGTAGTGCTGATACTCCTGTTCTGGTCCTAGGAATACTTAATGAGTAGCAAACACTAAACTCTCCATAGCTGAACACCTTGTTGAACACTTAATACTGAATCACTTCTCTCTCATTCAGTCTCTCCTGAGAGAGGGGGATCTTGATTTGAAATACCCTTACATCCTAGCCCAGAAGAAGTGAACTCATCATTGTGACACTTGGCCAAGTGAGGCATGTATGGGAAAGAGGCTTGCTTGTAGGATGTCAGTTTTCTGTTATAAACTCTTAACAAGTATTCTCACCCAAATTTCACTGAGGAGAGCTTAGTCAGAGAATACCACCATGTTTCCTCTCAACCCAAAGAGTCTTCTCCATTACTGGGCTTTAGCTCTACTCCCAGAATTTATTGCATTATGATTATGTGATAGAAACATGTTCTGTAATAGCACCCATTTCTGATGTGCTAGGACTTAGGGTCTGAGTGAATATAGATAATGATGCTCTATTGTCCTAGTTCAGCTTTTGATTTCTCTCACCTTTAAAAAGGCACAAGAATGTGAGTTATTGATAGAATTACATGAAGTGATTTTCTAATTATGTTAAATTGTATACACTTCTACTTATCTTTAATTTAGATTGTCCACAGCAGCCCAGTAATTTTATTAAATAATTTACATCAAGCATACATGGAATCATATTTAACATCTACAGTTTTCATCTAACCTCTTATTAAGAAGAGCCAACTCTATTTATGCTCTGAAACTTCAGATGAAGTGACAATTCCACACTGTCTTCTCAAGCCACTTCCAATATTTCCCATTCCCTACCTATGTTATTAGCCTTGGAATATTCCTTATGTCCTAATTTTTCAACCATTTCTCATATGGGAGCTTCTCAGTATGATTTTCTAATAATTTCTTATTATCTTGATTGATATTTTTATTGTCCCTGCCCTACCATGCCCTTGAGAAGTGACAGTTCTAGAACAGATTTCTATTCTTTATCTTTTTTTTTTTTGCCAGTTTTATAATATCCTACAAATCAAGATTAAATGAAAAATTATATTGCTGTCATAGTCTCAAGTTACTTTTGGCAGTGAGCTCCTGGTGACTCATGCTCAGTAAGTAGCATTGTGACCATGAAATATGCACGGTTCTATCATTATCATACAGGATAAGAAGCTTACAATGCCATGTAAGGACACACGACACACAGTAACCATGATGATCTGAGTGGATTTCTGAACCATGGGGCTTGTGATTTCCTAACTCAGGGGCTAAAGAAGAATATTATTGGAGATGCTTCTTGTATTATAGAGCCATGAGTAAACTCTAGTTTATATGAGTAGACCAGAAAACTAATTAGCTACCTCTTCATCCTTTCTTTTCAGAGTTTACTGCACAACTCAGTTGCTTTTTATTTTATTTTCCATTGATGAATTTTTCTTATGGCCTTTTAAAAATAAATAGGCTTTAAAAATTACCATCAATTTTTAAGCTTCAGTGTACATCACCCATTTAGTCTCTCTCATATTTCTCTAATGTTTCTCAGAAAAGTTGTTATAATAGCCTTGGATTTATTCTCAGGAAAGCACTACTTATTATAAATTACCCAAAGATTAAAAATAATCTTTAAGTGACTGATGCAAATGAATCTAAACAAAAATGTTCTTTCCCACCCAGGCACCTTATTGAGTTGTATAATGTTCATAATATGAGGGCATTTGTAGAAGGAGTTAAGGAAGATTCCTGAGCCAGGACTTTATGTGTATATATATATATAATTTTTCTTTTAGAAGAAAGTTTTCCAGATATACTCCCAGGAATGGGATTGCTGGTAACAATCATATGGTAACTCTAGTTTAAATTTTTGAAGGAGCCTCTATATTGTTTTCCATAGTGGTTGCACCAATTTACATCCCCACTGTCAGTGTAGGAGGGTTCCCTTTTCTCCACACCCTTTCCAATATTTTCTTTTTGTAGACATTTTGATGACGGACATTCTGACTGGTGTGAGGTGATAACTCATTTTAGTTTTGATTTGCATTTCTCTAATAATTAGTGATGTTGAACATCTTTTCATTTACCTGTTGAAATAAAGTGAAAGTGAAGTCGTTCAGTTGTGTCCAACTCTTTGTGACCCCATGGACTGTAGCCCACCAGGCTCTTCCATCCATGGAATTTTCCAGGCAAGAGTACTGGAGTGGGTTGCAATTTCCTTCTCCAGGAGATCTTCCTGATCCAGGGATCAAACCCAGTTTCTCCCGCATTGCAGGCAGACACTTTATCGTCTGAGCCACTGGGGAAGCCATCTATATATTTTCTTTAGAAAAGTATCTATTTAGGCCTTATACCCATTTTTTTGATCAGTTTTTTAAAAATATTGAGTTGTATGAGCTGCTTGTATATTTTAGAAATTAATTCCTTATCAGTTGCATCAGTTGCAAATATTTCCTCTCAGTCTGTAGTTGTCTTTTCATTTTCTTTATGGTTTTCCTTGCTGTGTTTAAACTTTTAAGTTTGATCAGGTCCCATTTTAAAATTGTTTGCTTTTATTTCTTTTGCCTTGGGATACTGGTAAAGATCCAGATTTTAAATTTTACCTTTTAGGATTTTCCTAATGGTCCAGTGGCTTAGACTCCAAGTTCCCAGTGCAGGGGGACAGGGCTCCATCCCTGGTCAGAGAACTAGATCTCATAAGTCACCACTGAGACTTTGTAGTCTATCTCTAGACTTTGTAGTATCTCTCTACAACTGAAATATCTGGAATGCTGCAACTAAAGATTCTACATGACACAACTAAGACCCAGTGCAGCTAAATATATAGATAAATATTTTTTAAAGTTTTATTAAAATTTACTTTTTAAATTGTTCTTTTATTTTCTACTGAAAAATTCCTTTATATTTCTTAAAAAAAATTTTTTTTTTGCTCTTTTCTCTGATTTTAAAAACTTGATTCCTTTTCCCTCAGTCTTTCTAATAAATGCAGTAATAACAAAATCCATGTCTTTATATACATGAGCTCTAGACTAAGGACTCTTGGTGCTACTTTGGCAATATTCTTCTAAGGTTTTATTTATAGTGTGCTCATCATTGATTTCTATTATAGATAATTGTTGCATTTGTTTTCTAGGGTGCATTATCAAAGTACCACAGGCTGGGTGGCTTAAACAACAGAAACTTATTGTCTCACAGTTCCAGAACCTAGAAGTCCAAAATGAAGGTGTTGGCAGGGTTGATTCCTTCTGATAGACTCTCTGAGTGAAGAATCTGTTTCAGGCCTCTTTCTTTGGCTTATAATTGGCCATCTCCCTGTTTCTCTTCACCTAATCTTGCCCCTGGGGCTTCTCAGGTGGTGCTAGTGGTAAAGAACCGAACCTGTCATTGCAGAGGTTGGGAAGATCCGCTGGAATAGGAGACAGTAACCTGCTCCAGTATTCTTGTTTGGGAAATTTCATGGACAGAGGAGCCTGATGGGATACAGTCTATGGGCCACAAAGAGTCGGAGATGACTGAGCGACTTAGCACACAGAGTCTTCCCTCTATGGATGTGTCTCCAAATTTTCCCATTTTTGTAAGAAATTTTGTTAGATTGGACTTCCCTGGTGGCTCAGATGGTAAAGAATCTGCCTGCAATGCAGGAGACCTGGGTTGGAAAGATCCCTTGGAGAAGGGAATGGATACCCACTCCTGTATTCTTGCCTGGAGAATTCCATGGACAGAGAAGCCTGGCAAGCTACAGTCCATGGGCTCACAAATATTGGACACAACTAAGTGACTGTATGCAGATCAGGAAGCAACAGTTAGAACTGGATATGGAACAACAGACTGGTTTCAAGTAGGAAAAGGAGTACGTCAAGGCTGTATATTGTCACCCTGCTTATTTAACTTATATGCAGAGTACATCATGAGAAATGCTGGACTGGAAGAAACACAAGCTGGAATCAAGATTACCAGGAGAAATAACAATAACCTCAGATATACAGATGACACCACCCTTATGGCTGAAAGTGAAGAGGAACTAAAAAGCCTCTTGATGAAAGTGAAAGTGGAGAGTGAAGAAGTTGGCCTAAAGCTCAACATTCAGAAAACAAAGATCATGGCATCCAGTCCCATCACTTCATGGGAAATAGATGGGGAAACAGTGGAAACAGTGTCAGACTTTATTTTTTTGGGCTCCAAAATCCCTGCAGATGGTGACTGCAGCCATGAAATTAATAGATGCTTACTCCTTGAAAGGAAAGTTATGACCAACCTAGATAGCATATTCAAAAGCAGAGACATTACTTTGTCGACTAAGTTCCGTCTAGGCAAGGCTATGGTTTTTTCCTGTGGTCATGTATGGATGTGAGAGTTGGACTATGAAGATGGCTTAGTGCCGAAGAATTGATGCTTTTGAACTGTGGTGTTGGAGAAGACTCTTGAGAGTCCCTTGGACTGCAAGGAGATCCAACCAGTCCATTCTGAAGATCAGCCGTGGGATTTCTTTGGAAAGAATGATGCTAAGGCTGAAACTCCAGTACTTTGGCCACGTCATGCGAAGAGTTGACTCATTGGAAAAGTCTCTGATGCTGGGAGGGATTGGGGGCAGGAGGAGAAGGGGACGACAGAGGATGAGATGGCTGGGTGGCATCACTGACTCAATGGACGTGAATCTGAGTGAACTCCGGGAGCTGGTGATAGACAGGGAGGCCTGGCGTGCTGTTATTCATGGGGTCGCAAAGAGTCGGACTCACTGAGCGACTGAACTGAACTGAAGTGACTTTCACTTCACTTGTTATTTTGGACTAGAGACCTACTCACTTCTAGTGAAGACTTCATCTTCACCTAACTAATTACATCTGCAATGATGGTATTTTCAAATAGGGTCACGTTTTAAAACACTGAAGTTTATAACTACAATGTATGAGTTTGGGGAAATACAGTTCCAATTTTTAACCTTGTGATACAAGAACCCCACTATTGTATATGTGCTTAAGTAGCTTTATTCCAGAAGGGGAATAACTGGGGTATGAGGAATGTTGTGTTGTTATTGGTATAAGTAAAAAAAAATATATGCCTTGATGTCGGAATTTCATGTTTTCATTCAGCTTAATATAGATATTCATTAAAATATAGCAATTGTATGTTTTATGAATGCTACTGTGAAAATGCAAAATTCAGTTGAATAAATTTAAAGATCTAATTGGCTTTATTCAATGATTCATAAATTGAGTATTATCCCTTCTAGCAAATAGAAAGGAGCTCCAAAGAACTGTACAAGTGAAAGAATTTGATAGGCAGAAATGGGTGAAGGACAAGGAAAAAGTGCATTGTTTCAGGCAAGGTCACCTTCCTTTAGGGGACAAAAAGGATATATTAGTATATTACTTCACTGGTGCTGACCAGAAAATTCCAGACTGACAAGTTAAGATTGCATTCCTGGGGGAAGTTAACAAGGCAGTTAGGTTAGGTATTGCCTTGAGTCTGATGATATGAATTTAGGATAAGTGACTCCATTTTGGGCCTGTTGTCTCTTTTAATACTACTTTGTAGGGAGATTTCTTAGAATGTATAAGAGATAAAACAAAGTTTTAATATTCAAAAAATGAAATGCCATTTTCTTGGGGAAAAAAGCTAGATGTTCTTGAATAATCCTTTTCATAGTTTTATTATCCTGTGTTGTCCTAATAAGCAATTACCTGCTGATAAATCTTATTTAATTTAGTTTTTTCCCCCTTTCATACCACCCTCTGCTATCAGCTCTACATATGTTTTGTCATAAATCTGTTAAAGGGCAAGCATATAAATAGTTTTGGCTTTTGAATATTAAATGTCATTGCTTTAGATTCTGGTTTGACAAGGGAACCTACATCTTTTTTAAAATGTTATTTTTTTCTATGCTTAAGATGTTGCAATATCTTAGATGAAGACCAAATCTTTCATAAATGCTTTTCTACAGCAGGTCAGGATAACAACTGTTTCAGTATCCAAGCCACTAACACAGTTTTGGCATCACTTTTAAGAGAAAGAGAAGAAAAAAATCAGCTGTGTGACTGAAACAATATGGGATAAACTCAAGGAAATAATGAACTTCCGTTGAAGGGAGTACTTTCATGAAAAAATATAAAAAATGGCCTGGAGAAATGGTTTAAAGACATTTGACATGCTGCCCCTTTGATTAGAAAAGAGTTCCATCTGAGGTTTCTGATTCTGTATTGTCTAGAGGAGAAATTGGAGGCATCAAGCCTAAGTGTTGCTATTATGCAATATTACATGTGGTGAAGTCACTCACTGAGCTACTCTCCAAGTTTCAGATAGTGCCGTTTCCAATGCTTGCTAATGAAGACTTTCCAAACAAGTAGGTGCACTTTTGCTGAGAACGGAAAATGTTGGAGGTTAGAAGATTGTGACTTGTGCTTATAATTGGTTATAGTTTTATATTGAAATTGAACCATATTACCTAAAAAAAAAGAGAGAGAGAGAAAAATCATGAGGAATTAGTGAAATAGAAAGCCTTATATATTTCCCTAAGGATTTAGTTGCTTGAAGTAGTAAGCGCTAAAATCATGGAGACACATTTTATTACAAACTTGGTAATTATATATAACTATAAATTTGATCTTATGATGCTAATGTTAGTTAGAACTTTTAGGTCAGATCAGTTGACTGAGGTGGAAAAGAATACAATTCTTTGAGATACAGTCTAGTCTTAGCTTTTTGAACTGAGATACAATTCAGTCTTTGTCACTTGTTCTGTGTCCTCAGACAAATTACTCAACCTTCTTAAATCTGAATTTCATCATC
Source organism: Cephalophus harveyi (assembly GCA_006410635.1). Lineage (NCBI taxonomy): Eukaryota > Metazoa > Chordata > Mammalia > Artiodactyla > Bovidae > Cephalophus > Cephalophus harveyi. The sequence goes on from SJYT01012932.1 coordinate 189,015, forward strand.
TTTAAAATAAGAATAATATCTATATTTGCCTTAAGACATTTTCTTACATTTAAATAAAGTAAAATAGACTACTTAGATTATTACTTTATAATGTGGATTATTTAGCCCAGTGGCTGGCACATACTAAACATTCAACTAATTAGCTTTATTATTACTAACCCTAAACTGGAAAAAGAGTTAGCTAAAGATATGATGCTTTTGAACTGTGGTGTTGGAGAAGACTCTTGAGAGTCCCTTGGACTGCAAGAAGATCCAACCAGTCCATTCTGGAGGAGATCCGCCCTGGGATTTCTTTGGAGGGAATGATGCTAAAGCTGAAACTCCAGTACTTTGGCCACCTCATGTGAAGAGTTGACTCATTGGAAAAGATCCTGATGCTGCGAGAGATTAGGGGCAGGAGGAGAAGGGGACAACAGCGGATGAGATGGCTGGATGGCATCACTGACTTGATGGACGTGAGTCTGAGTGAACTCCGGGAGTTGGTGATGGACAGGGAAGCCTGGCGTGCTGCGATTCATGGGGCCGCAAAGAGTCGGACACGACTAAGCAACTGAACTGAACTGAACTAAGGTGACTAACACTTTCACTATAATAAAGTATGAGTCTTCCCTATCCCAGTTTGGAAGGCAGAAAATGCACTTGATGAAATTTTGACTTTGGGCAAAGAAGTTCAAAATAGAATATTACTAGTCAAGGCTATGGTTTTTCCAGTAGTCATGTATGGATGTGAGAGTTGGACTGTGAAGAAGGCTGAGCGCCAAAGAATTGATGCTTTTGAACTGTGGTGTTGGAGAAGACTCTTGAGAGTCCCTTGGACTGCAAGGAGATCCAACCAGTCCATTCTAAAGGAGATCAGTCCTGGGATTTCTTTGGAAGGAATGATGCTAAAGCTGNGTCCCTTGGACTGCAAGGAGATCCAACCAGTCCATTCTAAAGGAGATCGATCAGCCTTGGGTGTTCACTGGAAGGAATGATGCTAAAGCTGAAACTCCAGTACTTTGGCCACCTCATGCGGAGAGTTGACTGATTGAAAAAGACTCTGATGCTGGGAGGGATTGGGGGCAGGGGGAGAAGGGGACGACAGAGGATGAGATGGCTGGATGGCATCACTGACTCTATGGATGTGAGTTTGAGTGAACTCCGGGAGTTGGTGATGGACAGGGAGGCCTGGGTGTGCTGGGATTCCTGGGGTCGCAAAGAGTCGGACATGACTGAGCGACTGAACTGAACTGATACATATATCCCCTCCCTCTTAAATTATATGATTTAATTTGCCCAGATCTATGCTGTTCAATATGGTATACACTGGTCACATGTGGCTATTTACATTTGCATCCAAATTAATCCAAATTTGGTAAAATGAAAATCCATTTCCAGTTTCTTGGTTTTACTAGTAACATTTCCAGTTCTCAGTAACCACATATGGCTATTTGGATACTATAATGGACCTAAATGGATAGAAAATTTCCTTTACTGCAGAACATTCTACTGGATAGCACTGGTCTAGAGCATAATACAGAGAAGGCAATGGCAGTCCAATCCAGTACTCTTGCCTGGAAAATCCCATGGATGGAGGAGCCTGGTAGGCTGCAGTCCATGGGATCGCGAAGAGTCGGACACAACTGAGCGACTTCACTTTCACTTTTCACTTTCATGCATTAGACTGAGCGACTGAACTGAACTGAACTGAAAGATATAAAAGTCCTTTACAATTTAGTCCATAAATATTTGTTATGGGTCAGGCATTGTTACAGGTGCTCAGGAGAAAGTGATAAGTAAGACAGATAGGATCCTTGTCTTCAAGGAGTTTCCATATTAGAGGATGTAAAGAGGTGGGTATAGAAAAAGACAATAAACTAGTATGAAATGAAGTAAAACAATTTACATTATGAAAAACATGGATAAAGAAATAGAAAGGGACTAGAGTGCTAATACTGTTTTAGAGTGCTAATACTGTGACTTGATACTTAAGAGGTATCATGTGACATCAAGAAGAAGGGACAGTGAGTACAAAGTAAGATGCTTGTGAGCTTGTCATCACTTTAAGAGCTGTAAAGGCCGGTTACCTGGAGCAGAGTAATACGGAATGTGAGGGAGTCATGAAAGGTACATAATGATCAGTAGGTGGGGATGTGTCAGAAAATTTTGGAAACCATCATCATTAAGGAATTGTTGAGGAATTATTGATTAAGATATCAATAAACTTGTTGATTTTGTCACTGAAAGATTTTAAGCAAGAAAGTGACATGACCCAGATCACATTTTAGAAATGTCTTCATGACTCAGAGGGGGATGGACTTAGGGCAGCAAGAATTAAAGCTAGCAGAGCAGTCAGGAGGTGATTGAAGTAGTCATTGATACTTCTCTGGGGAATGAGGTTAACTTGAGCTAGGATTTTGCACTGAGCTTACTAAAAAGGTGAGATTTGGAATATATTTTTCAGTTAGAGGCAACAGGATGAATTGGATGGAAGGTATGAACAAAAAAGATAAACAATAATGACATTAGAGTTTGTCTAAGCAAACGAAGAGGTGGACTCATATTTTCTTTCTTGACTAAGTAGAATAGATTATTTAGACTATAAGTAATGATATATTAATAGTAATGTGCAGATAGAGAAAAATAACTTCAAAGCAAGAAGGAACCAACCAAGTTATTATGAGTTTAACATTTTAATGCAGAAACGCTACATTCTAAGAAAGCCTTGAAATGTTTGGTTTGATATCTTCTTAGTATTTTGAGTGACTTTCTCCAGCAAATGCATCTTCATTTATTGGCATTCTAGACTGCATTCCCATCTCCTTGGAAAATGAAGACGATGAAGGATATTTTTGATTGATCTATAGTGCTCAGGAAATGTTTGCCTTAGTTATTTGTGTAACATGTGAAAAATTGTTTAAAGTGTAGTGAGAAATAGGAATGTGAAGTAGAAATATAACTTTAGTGTTGAATTTTTAAAAGATTATTATAAAATCTGTCAGCCTGCTATTCAATGATGTTTTATCACATCTTTATGAGCTTTCTCATAATTAAAAAAATTAAATATAGCCTTCTTCCCCAGTAAAACAAACAAATGAAGTTTTCCTAAATTTAAACGGAAAGCCAGTAAACAAAAAGGCAGAAACTATAAAGTGCTGTATTTCTTTTGGCTGGAGTCAGAGGGATTTGAAGTATGGAAGGGACTGAACTCACCATTGTTAGAGGGGTGGCCACATGGAACACAAGAGAGGACTTCAGGCAAACTCTAGGAGAGAAGACTGCCCTCCTCTGCACCCCTGTATCCAGCAGACAACCAGCCAGGAAGCAGGGCCTCAGTGACATAAACACAAGTAACTAAATCTAGGGAACAACTTGAATGAACTTGGAGGTAGATGTATTCCTAGAGCCCTCGGGAATCTTGCTGACATCTTCATTTTGCCTTTGGTGGTGGTGGTAGTGAATTGCTAAGTGGTGTACGACTCTGTGACCCCATGGATTTTAGCATGCCAGACTTTTCTGTCCTCCACGATCTCCCAGAGTTTGCTCAGATTCATGTGCATTGAATCGGTGGTGCTATCTAACCATCTCCTCCTCTGCTGCCCTCTTCTCATTTTGTCTTCAGTCTTTTCCAGCATCAGGGTCTTTTCCAAAAAATTGGTGCTTTGCATCAGGTGGCCAAAGTATTGGAGCTTCAGCATCAGTCCTTCCAGTGAATATTCAAGATTCATTTCCTTGAGGACTGACTGATTTGATCTCCTTGCTGTCCAAGGGATGCTCAAAAGTCTTTTTTAACATCACAATTTGAAAGCATCAATTCTTGGGCTCTGTGATACTTTAAACAGAAGACACAGTTAAATCACATTGTACTTAGATTGCTGATGAACAGAATTGTGAGATACAGCAGTTGGTTTAAACCTAAATATGTGGAAATTTGTTATGATAGCAACAGAAAATTAAGTTGTTTAAAAAAACCAGGTTGTTAAACTTGTTGAAGAAGGACAGAGGACCAAATTGAAGTCACTTGTGCTAAGCCGGAGGTCAGCAAACCAAGACTTAATACCTAACCTGCTTGTAGTTTCAACCACTCTCAGGAATGTAATCTTAAATCAGTCTGGAATTACCTGGCATGCACCAGTGATGTAATCCACCTGACTGCCCCTTTCATCTCCCGAATATAGACACTTCGCTTCTTCCTGTTACCACCCCACTGTCTACAAAAGTCTCCCATTTTGTACAGCTCCTCAGAACTCCTTTATGTTTGCTAGATGGGGTGCTGTCCGATTCATGACTTATTTAATAAAGCCATTTGATCTTAAATTCACTCAGTTGAATTTTGTTTTTTAACAGACTGGTGAACAAAGAAGTAACGAGTAACACAAAAGAGAGGAAAAACAATCCTCAATATTTGTTTATATAAAATTACTATCTAGAATGTATACTATTGATCATATGAGATGGTTTGCCTTCCCTGTAATTTTAAAAAGAGGATTTTGAAGTGAAGAAAAAAATAATTATTTTCCAGGAAGAATTATGCTTTATTTCAAGATAGCTAGGTGGCTCAGATGGTAAAGCATCTGTCTACAATGCGAGAGACCTGGGTTTGATCCCTGGGTCAAGAAGATTCCTTGGAGAAGGAAATAGCAACCCACTCCAGTACTCTTGCCTAGAAAATCCCATGGACGGAGGAGTCTGGTGTCCATGGGGTCACAAAGAGTCGGNTATTTCAAGATAGCTAGGTGGCTCAGATGGTAAAGCATCTGTCTACAATGCGAGAGACCTGGGTTTGATCCCTGGGTCAAGAAGATTCCTTGGAGAAGGAAATAGCAACCCACTCCAGTACTCTTGCCTAGAAAATCCCATGGACGGAGGAGCCTGGTGTCCATGGGGTCACAAAGAGTCGGGCATGACTGAGAGACTTCACTTTAACTTTCAGAGCAACTTTCTCTTGGAAAGTTTTTTAAAAAAATTTTAGCTATACTATTACATAAAAAAAAGTTAAAACTTTTTTAAAAGCTTAAAACTTAAAATTAAAAGATTTTTAGATTCCAAAGAAAGAGCACAATTATTTTATTGATCTCGGAAGATTATGTGATTTTATCAGAGCAACTAGAAGAAATTTCTGGACTATTTCATCTATATTACTTTGACCCTTGGTAAGTCACCTCACATCTCTATGACATATCTTTCTTATCTGAGACTGTGAATGTTAATGGAACCTACCTCATATAGTTATTATATGAGTTAAATGAGTAGGGAATCAATTAGAATTATAGACTAATAGAAACAAAGTTTAGTACTGTTTCATTTAATGGTATTTCTGTATGAAAGGCAGGCTATTAGATATAAATGCATTGGGCTTTCCTGGTGGTTCAGAGGGTAAAGAATTTGCCTGCAATGTGGGAGACCTGGGTTTGATCCCAGGGTTGGGAAGATCCCCCTGGAGAAAGGAATGGCTACCCACTCCAATATTCTGGCCTGGAGAATTGCATGGACACAGGAGCCTGGCAAGCTACGGTCCATGCGGTCACAAAGATTTGGACATGACCGAGTGACTTTCACTTTCTTTCATAGATACATATCCCTAAAACCTACTTGCATGAGAAAAACTCACGTGTTTATTTGTAGCTACTATTTCAAATAAATGACCTATCTTTCAAGTCCTCTCCAGTTCTCTTGTATCTTAGACATCCTATTGTCTCTATTTCCTGTTGTTATGATAGATTATTAATCTTCACAAAGCTGCTCTGTTGCAAGACCACCAATAGAAGTCCTGAATAAAAATATTATATCCCCTAATTTATTGCATTATGGGAGAAATGCCTATATTGAAATAAACTACCCTGTAAACTGGGGTGCATGAGCTATATCTTATTCAGCTTGAAAAGATGTTGACAGCAGTTCCTGGGGCATATTACAAGTACTTAATCAACACTCAATACAAATATAATGTTTGACCCCCTTGGCATGAACATTTATTTTTGTCAATAGAATTTAACTTTCTTATTAGATTTTTCTGGTTCTTCTTCCTAGCTCTAAATATCTAATTCTAGGCAGTATTTATTGACTCTTGATCATGTTTCTCTGAATTCTGAGTGCTTTACCTATTAACTAATTCTATTATATTCAGGCTGTTTTCCAGCTATATGCTTTCCTTGTAGCCTTGAAATATCTTTACTAACCTTGAACATTCCTTGCATTGCAATTTTTTTTTTGGCTAAGATGAGAGAACTCTTTATTCTTTCCTAAGATAGTTCATGATCTGGTTGAACTTCTGGCCTCGGCTCTAATATCATCAGATCTGTCATTAGCCTTATAATGATCTTTTCCCATTAGAGGAGGCAGAATTTGACTAATTCCTTCCCTTCATCTAAGAGTGAATTTACCAGAGGAGAAAAATGGGAAGGGAAATAAAAAGATGCGATGTTATGAACATCATTGTCTATTTGAATAGTTACTACCTGAGTTAAGTGTCTTCTCAGATGTGGCTCGAGGATGGACAGCTGTGTCAGGAAGTTCTTTATAACACTAAGAAGTGTCTGTTGAAAGCACTAAATCCACTTCTTTCTCACAAACAAGGGAAGTTGAATCAGTTGACCCCAGGCAATTACCATTCACATCTCTGTGATTCAGCAACTTGGTTTGAATGGCTAGAGGAGTGTTAAATTACCAGTTTTATGCAGCTGCCCTCCCTGCCGATTCCGTGGCAAGATAATATCTAACCTCAGTTATTGCAAGCAATCTTCTGGGTCTATAAAGTGAGTTAGAGTGCTGCATGGAACAGCCAGTTTAAATTAGAGTTATGGTTCATCTTTGGGCTGTATTACTCACTTAAATCAATTTGGCTGCACGAACAAATGCTATTTATAATGTGTATGTTTGTTTTCTTTTTGCTTTTTTCATACATCTTTCTTGGGGTGTTAAGTAAAGATATTCTTTAAACTTGGCATTTAGTTTCTCAGGCAGTAGGAGCTGGGCCACTACTCACCAAAATAATGTCACCAGGTTCTTTACATCAAATGCTTCATTGTTTTTGATAACTTTGTCCTTGAGGTAACAGCTCTGACCTCATTATTTACCTACGTTCTTGGTTTCTTTTCTAAGACCAAGCAGAAGTAAATAATAGTGGCCCAGTGAGACAGAGGTGACTAAGTGTTTCTCTTCTTCCTGAACTGCTAGAACTACCACTGATCTCTCCAGAGTTTGAGCTGAGTTGTCCAGCTGAAGACTCTTGTTTTCCAGGTTGTCCTGCATCCTGGTGTGCTTTATCAGGTTGAAAGCCAAAGGAAAGTGAGCACAAAACATTGTGACCATTTCCAGTTCTTGGTCTCAAGATATTGAGGAAAGAGGTAGAAGAGCACATATAGGCACAGATAAGCCTCCCCAGAAACATAGACTCTTAACTTTGAGACTATTTGTGAGAAATAAATAAATTTCTATCTCAAGTTACTGTTATTTGGGGATATTTTTGTTACAGCCGCTAACAATTTACCTTCACCTATATAGACTGCATACACTTCCCAGGTGGTGCTAGTGGTAAAGAACCTGTCTGCCAATGCAGTAAACACAAGAGACACAGGTTCAATCCCTGGGTCAGGAAGATCCCCTTGTGGAGCACATGGCAGTTGACTCCAGTATTCTTGCCTGCAGAATCCCACGGACAGAGGAGCCTGGCAGGCTATAGTCTACAAGGTCGCAAAGAGTCCAACACGACTGAAACGACTGAACACACACGCATACAGACTATTGCTCAATTGCCACTTTGGATAATAACTTCAGTTTAGTCCTGTAAAAACTGTTTAATTTAGAGATAGAATGTAATTGCTGGTTAACACAACACTAGACTGAGACATAGGAGACCATGGCTCGAGCTCAGGTTTGCAACCAGTGTGAACTTGAGCAAATTATTTAGCTAATCTTATTTATGTAATTATCACTATCAAATATTACATAATAATATACCAAGCATTTACTTATTTGTTTATTGTCTACAGTCCATGGCATTCTCCAGGCCAGAATACTGGAGTGGGTAGCCACCATTCTCCAGGGGATCTTCCCAACCCAGGGCTCAAACCCAGGTCTCCCACATTGCAGACGGATTCTTTCCCAGCTGAGCCACCAGGAAAGCCCTCACAAAATGTAGGCTGCATGAATACAATTCATTTAAATACTTGTTAAAACAAATAACTTATCTCTGGCACATAAAATAGGCTTGGAATACGATCTATGCAATAAATATTTGTTAAATTAGTTGAACTTTTCTGGTCCTTTCTATATAATATAGAAATTGGATAAAATAATCTCTCAGGACTTTTCTAACACTTTATGACAATTAGTTTTAATAAAAATATGGGAATTCTGTCACTCATTATGATCTTGTCAATATCAAAATAAATTATGAATTTACATTAACATTCAGCAAATAGCTAATATATAATAGACACTCAACAAAGTCCTGGGAATAAAAGGGCCTGGGTGATAGTACTGTTGGGGTTAAGAGGATGGGCAGAATTAAGGAACGGTGGTGATAGGTTATGAAATATTAATAATTATCCTATTGCCTGGGATTAAGGCAATGTATTGATACTATGACAAAGTATGACAAGTTTTAGAGACATGTAGAAAGTGCTGTGAGAACAGAAGGGAGAAATGTAACCTTTTGTTTTCAGTGAATAAAATGAGAAAGATCAGAGGTATTTAAACTATTCTGTGCCTTCGAAGAAGAATTCTCTAGACAAAGACATTGAGAAGGTTATTTTGGACAGAGAGATTGATATAAATGATGTATACTCCAAAAATAACAAAACTTCTTTGGCTAAGGTACACATTGAAAAGAGTAGAAATATATGATAGACATGAGGAACAGATTTTGATGACAAAGAAATCTGATTTCATTTGTACCGGCCTGTTTTTCTCCCACTCTCATTATAATAAATATTTTAGAAAAATTACTGTGGCAGCAATGGTTCTGTAAGTGGGAAAACAAAAGCAGGAGTGACAAAGAGACTTAGGGGATGTGAAAGGGGTGTTGTAGGGAATTAATTAGACAGGACTGGTCAATGAAAAGCAAATGATCACATACATAAAAATGGTCCTAAGTTGATCATAGTTTTAAAAATAGTCTACAGAACTTCTGTCATATTCTAAAAGGTTAAGCCATGGAGTGTTTAACTTCCACATATTAACATAATCTCAGTTAAAATCTTTAAAACATAATTTAAATATATAACCACTGAATTAAGTAGGAATGAGGACAGGTGGCATATTACTTTATTAAAATATTTTCATTTTTTTTCTCTTTCTCCTGTTTACCTAGGTTTTAATCATAGAGGGAAACTTGTCCCCCAAACTCTTATTTTTTCATCCAGTTTGTCTAGACATGTCAAGAAACCTGAGAAAAATGGATTGTTTGAGGAAGGCAGGGTGAGAACAGGCTGTTTTAATTTCTTCTGATCTTTTTCTCCAGAAACCTAGATTGGCACAGGAAGATTGCAGAATTCCTCTGAAGAGATGAAGCATCTTCCTATAGAGGAAAGAATAATAATATGAAGGAACTGCTATCAGTACATGGAAAACCAGAAACTGTTAAAAAAAAAAAAAAAAAGCCATGATTTTTCTAAAGTAAAAGAGGAATAGAGCTTAGGACTAATTCTTTAAAAATCTGTATTGTTTTAATTTTCTCTCTCCAGTTCTGGAGATTTAGGGAAAGCAGGAAGGCTTCCAGTCTTCTGCATACTTAAGGATGCTAAAATCAATCTAATGAATTGGTACAGGTAAATTCAATATTTCCCCATTGTATGTTCTAGAAAATCTGTCACGGTAAACAGTATTTTTTCACCTTCTGAATAATGGTTCTTTGAAGTTTAGGAGGAGAAACCCTTTGTCTTTAAAACGAGGTGATACGTTAAACTAAGAACAAGTTATTTTAACAGCACTCTACTGCTAATAGAAGAGTTGATATTAAAATGATGCCTTTCTCACAAAAATCACTTAGTCAGTAACATTTCAAGGGCCTTAAAGAAAAAAAGTAAGAGCAGCTATTTTAATGTTATAAGGAAACTTAGATTTTTATATTTTGAGCATTCTGAGCACTCAGATACTAGGGTAGCATGTGGTTTTTTTATCCTGATAATTTAAAAAACACAATTACTCTTTCATTAGATTGCAAAATTGCAGAAGTGTGATAATGTTTATATACCTTGTCACTAGTCTAACCCTGTCTCTACATAAACTTCTTCTGTGTTTTCCCTATCAGATGTCTTTCGGCCTGTACATAAATAACTCCAGTGATTAGTGCTGGGGCCTTCTTGAATTCTCAAATGCAGACTCCTAGAAGCTTTCCTTTATTTTGGTTCACAGTATGCCTTCTACTAATCACATTTAGGTCTTTTTTTGTCATTTTGATCACACAGCATAATTCTCTGTCCATTTTTCTTTCAACTTTTCCACATGTGGTGTGGTTGGTTACTCCTCTCTTGATTTGTTTTGTTTGGTTGCTGTTATCTAACATAATGGTATGTGTTTAATAACATGGTGAAGTCTTTTTAAGTAATATATTGAGCAGAATAATTGCTGCCTCAATTCTAGACATTTCTGTTAAGACAGGCTAAAACCGAATTAACTCTTATAGAGGTTATATATGGACATTTACATATCTTTCATTCAATCAGAAGCTAACAACTTTTTTCATTAATATTTATAAACCGGGCCCCTCCTCTTCCTCCACCTAATTCCCTTCTGATACTTACATAGTTGTTTGTGGGACCTCAAAGTGCACTCTTATTCCACTATTATATTTGGCCTTGTCACAGTATTTTAATCTTTCTGATTAAACTGTCTTTTAACCTTTCTATTGTGTAAACTGAAATGTAACACTTCAAAAGTTCAGGATTCGCTTTCATCATGTCATTAGTTGTAGTCATTTTTAAACTTAAGTTTGAAGACCCTAAAAAGTCACTTGAAAATAATTCTGACTGGGACATAAATCAAAAGAAATGGCAAATGATTTAGAAGCACTTGTAAAGAAAATCAGTAATAACGCTTCTTGGAGTTTTGCTAAGTTGTAAAGATCATCTGCTGTGCTAATAATAATGGTAAATACAGTATGAGGGTGGTTAATGTTAGATCATTCAAATACCCTTTGGAAAGCTTCAAATACAGGAAAAGCCTAAAAGAAATGAAAGAAAAGGAAAACTATAATGATTTTCAGACTAATGGGAGATGCTGGTTTGAATCGCTACCCTAGGAAACTGCTGTCATAGAAGCAATCATGTTCTGTGCCTTCATCTTTGCACATGTTCCCTCCTGAAATAATTGCATCCATTACACAGCTGGGATTGGATGGTAACACAGTTTCCATCCTGATTTCTTACAGAGCCTCCTTCCTGACATAGGCACATTTGGGAAACACTCAAAAGGTGTTTGACTCATAGGAGATCTAAAATTTCATACTTTCTAATTACACACTTCGTTAATGAGCCTCTGAGTAAACAACCATGCTTAAATATATTTTTTAAAAGTTTGCTTTGAAATGTCTCATTAGTACCATGCATCTCATAAAAAGTCAAAAAAATTGCTAAATTTAAAGTGGAGGAAGCGTTATTTTGTCCTTGCATCACATGCTTGTGATTGAAAATCATCAAAGGAGTTCATGTGCACTGTAATCACCTGGTGAATTAAAACATACCAGTTCCCAGACTTTTCCCCAGACCGATTAAGTCACACTTTGCAGAGCAGTGGATGTCATGTTTGAAGGAGGGAGCTTTTAAAAATCCCAGTGCCAGAGCCACATTTCAAACCAGTTAAACCAATTAAATCAGAATCTCTGAAGGATGGAATTTAGATATCATAATTTTTAGTCTTCCAGATAATTCCAAAGTCTAGACAAGTCTGAGAATGTGTAGGTGTAGGCCCCATATATTTGACTATTTAAAAAGACCTCTATGCTATGTACTAGGTTGCTTCAGTCATGTCTGACTCTTTGCAGCCCCATGGACTGTAGCCCACCAGGGTCCTACGTCCATGGGATTCTCCAGGCAAGAATACTGAAGTCAGTTGCTGTTTCCTTCTCTAGGGGATCTTCCCAACCCAGGAATCAAACCTGCATATTTTACGTCTCCTGCGTTAGTGTTCTTGCCTGGAGAATCCCAGAGATGGGGGAGCCTGGTGGGCTGCCGTCTATGGGGTCACACAGAGTCAGACACGATTGAAGTGACTTAGCAACATAGGAAGAGGAGGTCTCTGAGGCCTTGTCTAAACATTGCACTGTTGAGTCACCTGTTGGTTCAGTCATCTAACATTTCCGTCACATCAGTGTGGTTCATCCCAAATTATATAATACATGAAATGACAGATTTACCAAAAGAGAGAGAGAGAGAGTCAGTCTTTTACGTGTATCAGTTTTGTAGGGCTGGTGTAACAAGGTACAACGAAATGGTGACTTAAACAAGAGAAATTGATTTTCTCACAATCCTGGGGAGGCTAGAAATCTGAGGTCAAGATGTTGTCAAGGTGTTGAGGTCTTTCTCTTGGCTTCTGGTTTGCCACCTTCTCCCTGTATCTTCACAGGGTCTTCTGTACATGTACACATCTGTGTCCTAATTTCTTACAAGGACATCAGTGAGACTGGGCTATGTCCCACCCTAAGGACCTCATTTTAACTACATCTTTAAAGACCCTGTCTAAGCACAGTCCTATTCTGAGGTACAAGGAGTTAGTNTCCCTGTATCTTCACAGGGTCTTCTGTACATGTACACATCTGTGTCCTAATTTCTTACAAGGACATCAGTGAGACTGGGCTATGTCCCACCCTAAGGACCTCATTTTAACTACATCTTTAAAGACCCTGTCTAAGCACAGTCCTATTCTGAGGTACAAGGAGTTAGTACTTCAACATATGAATTTGAAGAGGACACAGTTCAGTCCATAATACGTAGAAAGAACACTATTCAAGCACACTCAAATGTCTGCTGTTTAAAACACAGAACACTGCTATTAGCTACATCTGGAATGCACATTTGGATCACAGAAGAATCAAAAAAAATACAACTTCAAGGTGATTGGCATTGTTAACGTAGGATAATAGTGTCCTCTTTCTGCTTGAAAAGTAGCACTCACACAAATGTTTCAAAATGTATTTCCATCTAGATAATGTCAATTCACTATATAATGTATTTCCATCTAGATAATATCAATTCACTATAATGTCAATTCACTATATATCCTGACACTTGAAAGTTTTTCTTTGCATGTTTTTGACTAACCAGCCTCTTCATTCTATGTGAAAACTCAATAGTTTTAACTCAATAGCCCAAACTAAAAAACACAAAGTATCAATGAACCTATTTGCAGGGAAGGAATAAGGATGCCACCATAGCAAACAGACTTGTGGATACTGTTGGGGAAGGAAAAGGTGGGGAAGAATTAAGAGAGTAGTATCAAAACATGTACATTACCATGTGAAAAACAGCTGGTGGGAAGTCGTTGTATTACACAGGGAGCTCAACCTGGTGCTCTGTGAAAACTGAGAGGGGTGGGCTGGGGTAGGGGGTGGGAGCGAGGTTCACGAGGGAGAAGATATATGTATACATACAGCTGATTCATGCTGTCGTATGCCAGAGATCAACACAATGTTGTAAATAAACCATCTTCCAATTAAAAATAAACTAAAAAATTAAATACACAGCTTAAAACAAAGCAACACAATTTGAGAAGTTTTTTAGGATTATGCTTTACTAACATGATTCATGTATGTTTGCTACAGATGTGTGCATGAGCTTTCTTAGCATTCTGACATTAGAAACTATAGAAAAACATGGATGATTAAAGGAGGTTGATGGCCAGCACTGAGATAAGTGAAAAATCTCAGTGTGATTTTTATAAACTAGAGCTGTGAGGGCCTCATGCTATTTGAAAAACCATAGCATATGGTAAATCCATAGTGATTTGTGTTTTTCACAACTTATAAATGACAACACATAGCAGTATTTTATATTAGAAAATAATTTTAAAAATCTTTTAAAATGTATTCTTTAATAAATTTTTAAAATATCTTTTTTTAGTTTAAAAAGATTTAGGTCTAATTTATTTGCAACAGAAAGTACTGACTACAAGAGTATAGTTTTAACAAATGTTTATACCAAAGTAACCATGGCTCTACAAAGATACAGAATGTTCATCCTAGAGAGCTTTTCATGTCCTTTCCAAGTATATTACATTGAATCATCTTTTCTCCTGGTTCCAATAAAATTTTCCTCTTTTTTCCAGCCTTCACTAATACTGTCTTCTAGACCTTTCTGCTTCTGTCTGCTACCCGGTGTCAAAAACCATGACATGTCTTAGTTTTCTTACATATCAGAATTATGCTTGCAGTAGTGATTTTAGCTTAATTACTAAATAGAGTTTTGCCTATTTTTTTTTTTTTTTGAAACTACATATAAATGTGATGATATAGTATGAATACTATAGTGACTGGCTTCTTTTGCTCAATGTAGTATTTGTGAGATTCATCCAATTTTTTCACATGTATACTTATTTTCACTCTTTTATTACACTGTAGTATCTTACTGTATAACCTCAATTACTCATTTTTATGATGAACATTTAGTGTGTTTTTAGCTTGGGGCTGTTATAATTTCTACGAAGACTTTTTGACTTACTTTTGGCAAAATTTTGTCCTTATTTCTCTCAGAGATATGCTTGCTGTTATTCAGTCACTCATTCATCTCTGACTCTTTGTGACCCCATGGACTGCAGCACGCCAGGCTTCTGTGTTCTTCACCATCTCCCAGAATTTGCTCAAATTCATGTTCATTGAGTAGGTGATGCCATCCAACCATCTTGTCCTCCATTGTCCCTTTCTTCTCCTGTCTTCTCTCTTTTCCAGCACCAGGGTCTTTTCAAATGAGTCAGTTCCTTGCATCAGGTGGTCATAGTATTGGAGTTTCAGCTTCAGCATCAGTCCTTCCAATGAATATTAAGGATTGATTTCCTTTAGGATGGACTGGTTGGATCTCCTTGTAGTCCAAGGGACTCTCAAGAGTCTTCTCCAACACCACAGTTTAAAAGCATCAGTTCTTCTGTGCTCAGCTTTCTTTATAGTTCAACTTTCACATCCGTGACTCCTGGAAAAGCCATAGCTTTGACTAGATGGACATTTGTTAGCAAAGTAATGTCTCTACTTTTTAATATGCTGTCTAGGTCGGTCATAGCTTTGCTTTCAGAGAACAAGTGTCCTTTAATTTCATGGCTGCAGTAACCATCTGCACTGATTTTGTAGCCCCCCAAGATAAAGTCTCTCACTCTTTCCACTGTCTCCCCATCTATTTGTGATGAAGTGATGGGACCGGATGCCATGATCTTAGTTTTCTGAATGCTGAGTTTTAATCCAGCTTTTTCACTCTCCTCTTTCACTTTCATCAAGTGGCTCTTTAGTTCTTCCTCGCTTTCTGCCATAAGGGTGGTGTCATCTTCATATCTGAGGTTATTGATATTTCTCCTGGCAATCTTGATTCCAGCTTGTGCTTCATCCAGCTCAGCATTTCTCATGATGTACTCTGCATATAAGTTAAATAAGCAGGGTGACAATATACAGCCTTGACATACTCCTTTCCCGATTTGGAACCAGTCTGTTGTTCCATGTCTGGTTCTAACTGTTGCTTCTTGACATGCATACAGATTTCTCAGGAGGCAGGTCAGGTAGTCTGATATTCCCATCTCTTTCAGAATTTTCCACAGTTTGTTGTGATCCACACAGTCAAAGGCTTTGGTGTAATCAACAAAGCAGAAGTATTAAATAATTAAATATTTTACCATATTTAAATTGTGCTATTTTCTCTTTGTGCATCTGTAATAATAACCACTGAATCTCTTTTATGAAAATTTTCAGTGATATGGTGATATAACAGTTTGTGACTCTTAGATCTTGGTACATATGCCAAACTGGACTGTTTTATTAAACTGGCCTAGAGAGCTTCATTAATCCCCTCTCTTTATAGACAATGTAAACTAATAATGTATATGTTAATAGAATAGGGATTTAAACAAATAAAAATTTTTGATAAATTTTATATACATATTTAATTTAAACTTAACAACAATAACTTTCACTTTTCACAGATGTGTATAAGAGACAGGTTCATAGTAAAACTAGCATCTTATTATGAGAATAAGTTTTTAAAAATGGTATTTTTGAGCCAAAAGGGTTTTTCACATGTATTTTTATTCCAATTTGGTTGTCAATAAAATATATTGGAGAAATCAGAATTGCTCTATAGTCTGGTGCTCTGTGATTTTAGGCACGCTCTCTAGTATCTTTGAAAGAATAATGAAGCTTTTAGAGGAAATTTCTTCCTGTTATTATACTAAATTGCTTTGTCTTGCTAGAATGCTCACTTAGTCTGTAGAAACAATTCTAGACTAGGAAATCTACTGTTTTTCATTTTTTAAGCTTAGGTACACCGATACTGATAGTATATGCTATTTGGATTGTTTCTTCATAATCATCTATGAAAATATATAAGCAACTCATCATTGAGGCTAGAAAAATGGTTTAACTTATTTGACGTATTTTAAGTTTTAAAAGGCATCCTGTCAAAGTAGACTGGCAGTAAGAAACTATAGATTCCCAGCTACTGAGAAATCACTGCAGATCTCATTTTTTTAACTGTAAAATAAGAGATTTACACTAACTGAAGCTCAAAGGTCTTAAAGCTCTAAAAATGTATGTACTCATTTTATGTGTGATTTTCCTTTTTTTTTTTTTTAATCATAGTGACCCTGTCTGCTATTGCAGTTCTTATTTTGAAATAGGGTTTTTGTTTTTTTTTTTCCCTTTTTTAAATGAGAAGGAAATACTTTTTGCCAGATTATGTCATGCTCATTTGATTAAAAGCTGAGGCTTGGGCTATATATTATGATACTAATATCAGAGTCCTTGTTTTATATTCTTCTGGACAGGGGCTTTATATTGCTTTTGAATAGAATGCCATTCTTTCAGAAGGCTTGTTAGAATCCTCTCCCTTTGAAGAACAACACTTTATAGCTCTCCAGTCTTCATTTCCTCTCAATACCTTCGATGAGATTTTCATTTCATATCTTGATTGACTTGTATATTTGAATAGTGCACCTTGTTAAGATGATTGCACAAAACTAAGGTTTATTGAGAATTTTTTCACTTAGTATCTTTCAGAAGTCATTTAAAATTTTTCCATCATAGTTGCATCTCATAAGCAATCACTGGCATGTAGTGAGGATTCAAAATTGTTTTTTTTTAGTTGAATTGACCTCAGTTGAATTACAAAGAAATAAAATAAATGAGTTTGTAAAATATAAGTTTTCATTTGTTTTAGCACTATTTTTGGAAAGACTGTCCTTTTCCTTCAATCACCTAGGCACTTTTATGGAAATAAATTGACCATATTTGTGTGGATATCTTCTTTTTGAAAGTGCTTATTCCATTTTGTGTTTTCATTCTTCATCTCTTATTACTTTGTAGAAATTCTTTATATATTGTGAATATAAATCTTTACTGAACATATGAAAATATTTAACTCTCTGTTGATTTTTCAATATTTAATGATGTCTTTTGATGAGTGAGTTCCTCATTTTAGTAAAGTTCAGTTTATCACTTGTCTTTGTGTTTAGTACCTTTTTGTGATCTGTTTAGAAATCTCTGCCCAACCTAAAGTTAAGAATATATCCTTTTATTTTTCTGAAGCTTTATCATTTACTTTTACATTTATGTGTACAATCTATGTACAGTTGCTTTCTGTATAATTTAGGCATCAACATTCATTTTTTCCTCCATATGAATATCCATTAGTACAAAAAGAATTTATTCTTAAGCCCTCTTTTTCTCACTTGTGTGTAGTTGCACATTTGTCATTAATTAGGTAAACATATCTCTGTGAATCATTCTGGACTTTCAATTCTGTTTCAGTTTTCTATTTTTTTAATCCTTGTTTTAATTACAGCTTATATAAAACCTTTGACATCTGATAGGATAAAGTGTTAGTTGCAACAGTCATGTCTAACTCTTTGCAACCCCACAGACTGTTGCCTGCCAGGCTCCCCTGTCCATGAAATTTTCCAGGCAAAAATACTGGAGTAGGTAGCCATTCCCTTCTCCAGGGGATCTTCCCAACCCAGGGTTCGAACCCAGGTCTCCTGCATTGCAGGCAGATTCTTTACTACAGAGCCCCAATAGGATAAGCCCTCAATTTTATTATTCAAGATTGTCTTGGCCATTCTTGGCCCTTAGTTATATAAATTTTGAAATTGAATAGTCTATTTTAACTGTAATATAGCTTAGTATTAGCTTTCATAATAATTAAGCTGGCTTGTTCAAATCTCCACACTAGACAGGTTGAAAAATCTACTATTTTGTGTGACAAGTTATTTTAAAATACCAATGTGACCTGTTCCAATTATTTGAATCTAAACAGAATCTTAAAAATATCAGTAAGACAGTGATTTTATGTTCTTTAGTCATTGGAAAGTGGTACTAGATTTGCCAACCTTCCCTGACATCAAAGTGGTTAAAAATAAAACATTAACCACAATCTGTGAAGCAAAAAGAGAGAATATAGTTTCAGCAAAGATAAAATGTCTCATGCTACTGAGCATGGTAGTTTTCAACCCTATGGTGCTTGAGAGAAGTGCCTCAGGTGGGTGGAAGTGAAGGGCATGTGTTTTCTAGAGCAGAGTCCCTACTGCCCATCTGTGGGAGACAGTCAGGGAGACGCCTCAGTGCAAGGTGTTGTTATGAAGTGAACAAGCCAGAGCATTGTTGATAATTTTATATTTGTTTATGGTATTTCTTGGTGATAGAGGATTTTCATCTTGCTTCCCACCGTTTTCCTGTAGATAACTACTTCCAATTTTCTTCAGTTAGTATTAAAGTTGTTTTTAATACATAAGAAACAAAGGAGTCTGTGTCAAGCCTCTCAATAGTATAATCTTCATTGTGGAAGAAAATGTATTGAGACAAACCCATTCTTATCAAATCTTATAAGAGGTGGGAGTTTTTGAAATGATGGTTTAAAAAATAATCCAGATTCTACAAAGAATATTTAAGTGATTCCTGAATAGTAAGAAATAGCTTGTTGTTCAGTTGCATCCGATTCTTTGCGACCTTATGGACTACAATTTGCCAGGCTTCCCTGTCCTTCACTATCACTGGTAACTTGTTCAAATTCATGTCCATTGAGTTAGTGATGCCATCCAAACGTCTAAGCCTGTGTTGCCCCCTTCTCCTCCTGCCCTCAATCTTTCCCAGCATCAGGGTCTTTTCCAATGACCTGGCTCTTCACATCAGGTGGCCAAAGTATTGGAGCTTCAACTTCAGCATGGTCGGAGCTTCAGCTTCACCATGTTGGAGCTTCAAGTTCAACATCCAGCACTGGAAGGAACTCCAGTCCTTCCAGTGAATAGTCAAGATTGCTTCCTTTAGGACTGACTGGTTGGGTCTCCTTGCAGTCCAAGAGACTCTCAAGAGTCTTCTCCTACACTACAGTTCACAAGCATCAGTTCTTCAGCCCTCAGCCTTCTTATGGTCCAACTCTCACATCCATACATGACTACTGGAAAAACCATAGCTTTGACTATATGAACCTTTGTGGCAAATTGATGTCTTTGCTTTTCAATACACTATCTATGTTTGTCATAGCTTTTCTTCCGAGGAGAAAATGTCTTTTAATTTCACAGCTACTGTCACTGTCCTCAGTGATTTTGGAGCCCAAGAAAATAAAATCTGCCACTGTTTCCACTTTCCCCCAATCTTTGCACCATAAAGTGATAGGACTGTATGTCATGGTCTTGGTTTTTTGAATGTTGAGTTTTAAGCCAGCTTTTTCACTTTCCTCTTTCACCTTCATCAATTCCATTTCTGACTGCTTCCTATTATACCTAAAAGAAATTCTTGGACAATTTATAAATTATATCAAGGTACACAGATAATTTCAAATTTGAAGATGTGGGGGATTTTTATATCAACTATTAGTAAAGCTCATTATGTTGTATTCAGAATTGACTTAATGTATTTTTACCTATTTTTAAAAAATATTAGTCTCAGATGTACAACATTGTAATTCAATTTTTTTATAGATTATGCCCATTAAAATTACAATATAATAGCTTTAATTCTCTGCACTATACAGTATATCCTTTATTTTATACACAGTAGTTTGTATTTCTTAATTCCATATTCCTATTTTGCCCATCTCCCCCTTTCCCTATTTTTTCAGCTTTATTTATTGACCTTTCTTATCCACCATATACTGTGTCTATATTTCTGCTTCATTTAAAGCTCTCGGCTTGGTGATTCCTGAAGTGGTTCATGACCAGCTCTAGATCAGATCATCATGGGATTTGAAGATGTAAAAGCAGTGGTTTCACTCCTACAATGAAGTGTTTCTCCCATAATGAAGTAGGTGAACTTGTTCTTTATCCACTCTGAGATTATTATAATGAGATGGTCTATTAGGCTGTCAATAAACTAAAAATATTTATAAATAGCATGAAATGAAAGAATGTCACCGTTTTTATTTGTTGTTGTTATGTCATCTATTTCTGGACAAAATATATCAGAACTATGATTATATTTGTTTAGTTCTAGATGTATTAAGGGTATAGGTTGCAATCCCAGATGTCTCCAAATATGCCTTATTGTAGGTGTACTCTTTCAAATAAAAAATATTGTCTTTGATGTTATTTTTATTTGGTGAGTTGTTAAGAATACCGCAGAAATCTGATTTGTATTGCAGTTGCTACTTTACTTAATATTTTAAGGATTTTCCAATTTTTTCCCGTTCAGATATTATCTGGTATTATTTTGGTAGTTTTTGTAGTATTATTATATAAATAGGTAGCAAATAATCAAGGTACAGAATTTTAAAGTATATGTACTGAATATTACAACTTCTCTCTTTCCTCTGTCCCTCACACTCAATTTTCAGCAGATATAACACTACTTTTCTGTAATTTCTAAAACATTTAGAGCATTTGTACATAAATGGGTTAATACATATAAAATAGATAGATATAGATATATTTTTTCACCAGTGATCGAATAGTATATATGCTGTTCTGCACCTTGCCTTACTTCATTTAATGATGTATCTTGGATTATTTTTCATATTTATCCCTGTAGATTTTCTTTAATACTTTTAATGATGCATAGTGTTCCCTTATATGAGGTTACATTAAATATCTTTACCCAGGGCTTTAGCCAATTGGACATTAAGGTGATTTCCAATACTTTATATAACAAATCATGTTGCAGTGAAGATATTTCTACATTAATTTCTTTATACACATACCTGTTCCAGTTACCCACCCACCATTCATATGTAGCTGTATCTCCTTCATACATCCTTTCCAGGATAGTGTCAAATTTTTTTTGTCTTTGCTAATTTAATAAGTGAAAATAAAGTCTTTTATGGTCTTAATTTGCATGGGTGTTAATCTGAATGAGGTTCAGTTTTTCTTCTACATTTGAATCATGTGTATTTACTTCGTTAAGCTGCATGCAAGTATAAAGCGTAATAACCAACTGAACATATCATTCAATTTAAACTGTCTCTTCTATAGGTAGGAACTTCTCTGCTCTCGGAAGCACCCTACTTTATTTTTTACTCCTTTTTAATCAGCCCTTAAATTCAATGGCACCCCACTCCAGCACTCTTGCCTGGAAAATCCTATGGATGGAGGAGCCTGGTCGGCTGCAGTCCATGGGGTCGCTAAGAGTCGGACGCGACTGAGCGACTTAACTTTCACTTTTCACTTTCACGCATTGGAGGAGGAAATGGCAACCCACTCCAGTGTTCTTGCCTGGAGGATCCCAGGGATGGGGGAGCCTGGTGGGCTGCCGTCTGTGGGGTCGCACAGAGTCGGACACGACTGAAGCGACTTAGTAGTAGTAGTATTCTAGAACTGGGATAGAGAAACACAGGCAAGACAAAGACCAGGAAAATCTTACCTTCGTTGTGCCTTTTGAATCTTTCGCTGGCATCTGTTAAGTGTGACAATGCCAATCTTTCACTTTTAGGATATTTTTGTGGGTTTCCCTGGAGATTTGCCTACTGGGAATCTGTGGGTGTAGCTTCTTTGATGAGGGCCATGCTGTTTTTGCTTGGCTAATTTTTACTCCAATCCAGTCTCTGGGATTCCTCCAATCAACCCACTCTTGGGGTCCCTTTGCCTTACCAAGTGGGTATGTTAGATCATCTGGTTTTCAAGATGACTCAAAGTGGGTCTCTCGATGAGGCCATGACTAGTCTCACAGCATCACATATTTTGATATTGATAAACATGTAAGGAATTCCCAGAGCAGCCCTTTCTTTGTGTCCAGACTTCGGTCAGTTTTTTTTTGTTTTTTTCTTTAGATTTATCATGGCAACTGTTTTACTCCAGTTATTGGCTGGTTTCTTTCATTTTACCTGTGGTGAAGAGAAACCAAAATTCCATCCCAACGACTTTGCCCAAAGAAAATTCTCTATCAGACTCTTTAACCCAGACTTGCAGGTCTTTCACTTAATGTAACTTAGAAATGAGTAGTGCGCTGGCAGAATTTGCTTCATAATCTCTGTAATGTCTTAGATTTTAGGATATTTGGGATTCTGTATGTTGCTTTCAGTTTTTTGGGGATCAGCCCAAATTTGAAGAAAGCAGTATTAGTCACCTTCAGCATCACATATGATATAAGAAAACCCCAAATCCCAGCAACACACAGTTTTCTCTTTTTCTGACTTCCCCAAAGCACAATAGTTCACCCTAAGAAGGGAAATAATAATAATAAAAAACTACTATAATACATATCTATAACAGGAACCAACCTAAGCATTTAAAATATATTTAACGTCATTTAATTCTCACAGATACTATATCAGGTAGGTACTGGTATCTTTATTTTATATATCAGGAAACTGAATCTGAAAGATATTAAGTAATTGTCCAGAATTACACATCTAATTATTACTGAGCCCAGATTCTGAAAAAAAAAAAAAAAGTCTGTTTCCCGAATCTATGATCTTATTACATTATACTGATTCCCATTAAAATCTTATTTGTTTCCAGGGAAACAAAATGAAATATAAGTATAAAGTACTTTCATTTCTGGTTGCCTTCACATCTTTTGTTGGCAACTGGACTATTCTTGATGTGCAGACTCAAATTTGTTTAATCAGTAATTTTCAAATTATACTAGAAATTGAAAGACACCTAAGAGGAAATTTTATTTAAAACTCAAGAATTCCACTTAAAGATTATTTAGAATAAACTAGCAGCTCAAGAGAAGGCAGTGGCACCCCGCTCCAGTACTCTTGCCTGGAAAATCCCATGGATGGAGGAGCCTGGTAGGCTGCAGTCCATGGGGTCGCTAAGAGTTGGAAACGACTGGGCGACTTCACTTTCACTTTTCATTTTCATGCATTGGAGAAGGAAATGGCAACCCACTCCAGTGATCTTGCCTGGAGAATCCCAGGGACGGTGGACCCTGGTGGGTTGCCGTCTACAGGGTCGCACAGAGTCGGACACGATTGAAGCGACACAGCAGCAGCAACAGCAGCAGCTCAACTTATGAAACAAAGTGGGATTGACAATTCTTGATTAAAAATGTAGCAAAGGCCAACCAAGAGTGCATATTATAAACACTGACATATAAATACTTGAAATCAATGAAAACGACTGTAGAGAAGAGAAAAAAAAATGGGGGAAAATTTATTATTTGAATAATCATAATTTGAAGCTCCAGAGTTCCTCTCCACCTTCTCTTTTCCTATTTTTTCTGTCCTATTTTTTAGTGTTTAAAAACAACCAATAATAAGTTTGTTTTCAAAAGTAGAAAGAGAAAATCATCATGGCATGTATCTTCCTTTTAAAACAATAATTTGAAGAGTTTATATAGGCAATTCAGAACGAAGTATCTTTGGATGATCTCATCTTGAATTTAGCTTTGATCCTCATGATATTTTTATTGAGTTAATAAATAAACATTTTAATATCAGAACTATGCTAATATTAATACTTTTTCATCTGGAAAGTATTTTCTAAAATAGGCTATATTTAACAGTTTAATTGCTTCATTTCCTGTGTGGTCAATTTAAATTACTCCCCATTTTTTCCATTTTAATTTAACTGCAATTATTTTCATAAAATATATTATTTTTGTGTAATTGTTTCAAGGAAACTGGAAATCTATCAACTCTCTTGATCACATTTTATTGCTCATGTTTCTGTTATTGGAAGCTTTCTTTAAGCTCATTATTCCACCAAGTCCAAGATTCCTGGCTCAGTCTGACAAATATATGCCAAAAGATTAGATTTTTCTTCAATTTTTAGGTGGTTGCAAATTTGCCATGTGCAACTTTAGATGTTGTCAACTTCGTATGTCATTGATTATTTTTGTAAGATACAAGTTGTAAAAGTCTCCATTAACAGACTTATGTAAACAATAAAATTTACTTCCTTTTCCATAAATCAGTTTACTTCCTAACTCTAATACCCTCCTCAGCCAGGAGAAAACTTCCCCTCAATTACTCCTGACACTCTGTTCTCTGTAAAATTGTATTTCCTCTGTATAACACATGCAATTGCATCAAGTGTATCTTAGTATCAGGTTCACTTAAGTTGGTAAAATGTCTGATTCCAGTCCTCATGACTCTTCACATATTTCTTCTGATATTTTAGAACAGAGATAATCAGTGAGGTTTCCTACCTTTGTTTCCATCTATGTATACACAGTGCAAACATTTCTCTTTGGTATCTGTCTACTCATCTTCCTTGAGGTGTTGATGGCAAACAGCACAGATTCCCTTGCTCTGATAGTATTGGGACATCTCCTGGCTTCACTACTTGAAGTTTTTGTTTTAATCTTTGGGGCAATAATTCCACTTACTTTCCTGTTCTGCCAAGAAACACAATCTTTGCCCAAAGGTCCCTTTCATTCATTCATTATTATTATTTTTTACACCTAAATTCTTCTTAGGGTTTAGGGCAGGTAAAAACGAACACTTTAGACCACTTCTACATTATATTCTCCTACAAATTTCCCAAGGCACTGAAATAAGATTTGGGCTGCTTGCTTGAGCGAGACCCCCCAAAAAAACAATAATAACACCACTGCCCCCCAAACCAGAAGAAAATAGGAAGGAAACTATTTCAAAATAGTATAAAGCCATGTTAGTGTATTATAAAACCATGTTAGTATAATATTTATGTGATCAATTGTGAAATTTCCAAATGCTATAGAATTTTATACTAATAGAATGTGATACTTCAGTCAGGTTACTTTTGAAATATATAGTAAAATTTCCCTTGGGATGTTTCAGCTGCTGTGAACTTTAGTTTGTATTCATTTTTCTAGCAGTAGTATTAAATTAATTGCTGTGAAAGGCTCAAAGTATGTTTTTCTTTTAGTAAGAAACTGAGGACATTCATAGAACAGAGGTTTGTTAGATAAGTTTGGAGCAAGGTGAAAACTGTTGGTTTCTGGCAAGTGTGTGTTCATTATAATGGGGAGAAGTTATGTATAACAGGACAAGTGTTTGCTTCTCTCCATGTTTCTCCTTGTTTTCTGTTTTAATTTTTGTTGAAGAGAAAAATAAACAAATTTACAGATTTGTGAGGACATCTAGGAGGTCAGAGGTGCACAAAAGATAAATATACTGAAACAGGAACAATTATGATAATTTGATGTACCCCTGACTGATTCAACACAACTCCATCCACGTAGCTCCATGAGAGGGGAAATTCATCAGGCACACAGATTGAGTACAAGGGTCTAGGTGACCTAAAAGAGAACTTATTTACAGTTTGTGTGTTCCTGATCTAAGGAGCTTATCCTGGCTCAATCTGTGTGTGTTGTGAAGTGAAAGTTTAGTAGGAAGTGTTACATAGATTCCTGTGTGTATAAAAATATAATCTGTGTCACTTGGGGCTCAAGGCCAAGATTATTAGGACTCAGCAATTATTAAACATAATAATAAACATAATATTAAACATAATGACCCAAGAAGATAGAATTCCTCTTTCCCTACCTTACACTAGTGTGGAGGCATGTCACAACAGGAGACAATAGAGACTGTGGAATTGAATCACCAGGCTTCCCAGGTGGTGCTAATGGTAAAGAACCTGCCTGCCAGTGCAGGAGACATGAGAGACACAGGCTCAGTCCCTGGGTCAGGAAGATCCCCTGGAGCAGGGCATGGCAACCCACTCCAGTATTCTTGCCTGGAGTACCCCATGGACACTGGAGCCTGGCAGGCTACAATCCAGAAGATCACAAAGAGTTGGACATGACTGAAGCAACTTAGCTTGCAGCAACAAAAGCCACAACAGTGCAGCAACTGGCCTGCCAAATCTGCCCAGACTTTTCCATTTTCTTTCTGAGATGTGATTGGCACTGACTGATTCTTGTTTTGGATAACTGAAGCCTTATAAAATTCTTGGATTTTCCCCAGTGGTAAAACATTCTGCCTTAGAAATAGGGAAATAAAGAAATGGGTCTTACAGTTGACCTTATAATTAAAGTTATTTTTACCAGCAAATGTGTTTATGCGGGAATGGCAGAGGAATTACTTGGACAGGGCAGACCACTGACCTGCAAAACACAGGAGAGGAATGAGGAAGGAGCCGGGAGGGCTACTTTGAAGGAAAGTCCATTGCAGGAAAGTGAGAGTTTCTCTTTGGCACTTTTGGCAATTTCTGTTGATAGGTAAAGAGAAAAATCTTCCTTCCTCCCGCTAGGGTAGTATAGTAAGCTTCTTCCTCCCCAGAATTGTGAAATAAGCTGCAGTGAATGGTGTGTGTGTGTGTGTCTGTATGTGAGAGAGAGAGAGAGTGCTTTCCCTTCAGGGTTTTCCTGATTTCATTTTAAATGAAGTTTTCCTTTATTGATTTTCACAAAATTAAATACTAAAGATAAATTTTAGCCAACAGTGTATTGAAGAAAAATATCAGAGGATTGACACCACTATTTGATATCATGATTTTCCATAAACTACTGCAACTAAGACCGTGGTCTTGTTGAAAGAATAAACAAAAGGATTAATGGAGGAGAACAAAGCTTCCGGATATAGACATACAAGAAGATAGTCACCTAATCTTTGACAAAAAAGCAAAGGTGATGCAATGGAGAAAGGATAGTTTCAATGAATGCTGTTAGAAGAAGTAGATGTCCTTATATAAAAAATAAATCTAAACACAACCCTTCACACAAACTAACTCAAAATGGATCATAGACTTAAGTGTAAAACACTAAACAATACAGCTTACAGACAATAACTTAGGGAATAATCTAGGTGGTCTTGAGTTTGGCAATGAGTTTTTAGATATACTTAAAGCACAGTCTATGAAAGAAAAAACTGAAGGATGTACTTCATCAAGATTAAAATCTTCTGATCTGTAAAAGTTACTCTGCTCAGAGAATGAAAAGATAAGCCACAGACTGGGAGAAAATACTTGCAAAAGACATATTTGATGAAGGACAAGAATATACAAAGAGCTCTTAAAACTGAACAATAAGAAAATAAGCAACCCAATTTAAAATTGACAACAGATCTGAATCTTTGCCAGAGAAGATAAATAGATGGAAGATAAGCAAATGAAAAGATAGTCCACAATATATGTTACTCAGTCAGTTCAGTTCAGTCACTCAGTCATATCTGACTTCTTGCGACCCCATGAATCGCAGCACGCCAGGCCTCCCTGTCCATCACCAACTCCCGGAGTGCACTCAGACTCACGTCCATTGAGTCAGTGATGCCATCCAGCCATCTCATCCTCAAGCCTTCTTCACAGTCCAACTCTCACATCCATACATGACCACAGGAAAAACCATAGCCTTGACTAGACAGACCTTAGTCGGCAAAGTAATGTCTCTGCTTTTGAATATGCTATCTAGGTTGGTCATAACTTTTCTTCCAAGGAGTAAGCGTCTTTTAATTTCATGGCTGCAGTCACCATCTGCAGTGATTTTGGACCCCCCAAAAATAAAGTCTGACACTGTTTCCACTGTTTCCCCATCTATTTCCCATGAAGTGATGGGACCAGATGCCATGATCTTCGTTTTCTGAATGTTGAGCTTTAAGCCAACTTTTTCACTCTCCACTTTCACTTTCATCAAGAAAAGCATCAATGTGATACTGAAACTACCTATTAGAGTGGCAAAAATCCCAAACACCAACACCACCAAATGCTGATAAGAATCTAGCACAATAGTTGCTCTCATTTATTGCTGGTGGGAATGCTGCATGTTACTTTGAAATTCTCTGTTCTTTCTGATAAATTTTTCTTGATTATAAAACTGTTCTAGAAAACAAAGTAATTAATTAAAAAATTTAAATCTACTCTGTAAAACAAACTGGTAAAATTTGCTATGTAATTTATATGCAGGTAAGAAAATGAATGCACAAAAAGGTGTAGTAACTTATCAGTGGTGACTTTTTTTGAGGCTAAGCCGGCCCTGAAGACTTTGTCCTGGTTCAGATAATTGGTTATCAACCTCGTTCTATCACCTGTCTCCACACAAATAACCTCTACTTTATACTGTATCATTCTGTTTTGTCATACTACCATTTTTTCATTTTAAAGATATTCAAATATTTATAAGCATAATCAGTCCGGTTAAGTCACTCAGTCATGTCTAACTCTTTGCAACCCCATGGACTGTAGCACAGTAGGCCTCCTTGTCCATCACCAACTTCCGAGTCCATGTCCCATGTCCAAACCCATGTCCATCAAGTCGGTGTTACCAACCATCTTATCCTCTGTTGTCCCCTTCACCTCCTGTCTTCAATTTATCCTAGCATCATGGTCAAGTCTTTACTAAAAACTTAAAAGTTATATAGAGAGGCAAAATAACAGATCAAATGTAAAACAGAAAAGTGGCATATTTAATTTTCATACTTTTAAAAGTCTCAAGCCACTTGTTACTGGGATTTTTTATTCAGCCCATTACCTTTGGAAGAATCCAACTTTCTATTATTTTTCTGACTTTTCACTTGTTCTTCAATCATTTCTTTCCTTTCCTTTTTCCTCAATGAAACTTTTTAAGAGAAAAAAAATGAGAGGGTGAAAAATATTACCCAGTATTTCTTTTATGTCATCATGTAAAAGATCCCATTTATTTCTTTTCTATTCTTTTGGCTTTCCCTACCAAGTAACCTCAGCATGCCACTCACTAGCCTGACACTCATCAATTTATTAACACCCCCACCAAAGAAACATTACTCTCCAAAGAGGAATATTGATGGTTCTCCTGAGCCACACTATATAGATAGTTCCATTTTGCTTTTCCATAATACTCTCAAAATTAATGTCAACATTCATAACATATAAGTTGTGTTTAGACATATTGAATACAAAAACTACTTCTTACCAGCTATGTAACTTAGGGCACATTACATGAATTTTGGTAATTTCCTTTCTTTATCTGTAAAATGGATATGATAATGGTCCTTAATAAAGTTATTGTGAAAAATAAGTGAGTTAATATATGAAAATATATAATATATGAAATATATGTGAATATATGAAATATATGAAATGAGTTAAGATATGAAATATATGATGCATTTGAAAAGGCCCTGATGCTGGGAAAGATTGAGGGCAGGAAGAGAAGGGGATGACAGAGGATGAGATGGTGGTATGGCATCACCAACTCAATGTACATGGATTTGGGTGGACTCCAGGAGTTGGTGATGGACAGGGCAGCCTGGGGTGCTGTGGTTCATGGGGTCGCAAAGAGTTGGACATGACTGAGTGACTGAACTGAACTGAATATATGAAATAAACTCAGAACAAGGTATCAATGTTTTAATACACTGTAGCTTTATTAATTTCATGTATTATAGAAATAAAAATCTCTAAATTTAAAATATGCTTAATGTTGCAATTGTTTCATGGGAATTGTCTCATCTTGAACCTATTTCTCAAATTATCCATATATCAGCAAATTATACTTTATACTTACCATGCTAATACAATTGCCCATCACAGAAAACTGCTTACTATAGATGATCCTGATGATCAAAACTAGTGAGCTCTGTCCTCGCAGAAACAACCACATAGAATCTAGAATAAGTCCCATTCCATTCAAACGAGGTATAGTATTAAGACAAAGATGATCACCCTGTTTTGGAGGAAAAATGTGCCAGGAGCTGAGAAATAAAGTGAAGTAAGAATTTGATTATGTCTTTTAAGAATTACCATACAATCCTAAATCATATATATATATATGTATATATATATGCATGCATGTCCATATCTATACCCATATCTCTCTGTGTATGTATAATATAAATAAATATATTTAAAAGGTCTGTGATCCCTTAAAAGTAGACTCTGAAAGTGCTGGGAAAGCAGAAAATATAAACATAAATCTTTTTCAGAGAAATGTTTTCATGAGGGCAGGTACTTTCATAGGAGAGAGTCCCAAAGTCCCAAAGTCATTGTAAAAGTATACTTCAACCTGTATTTGAATAGCCCACAGGAGCACTTTCTTATTAATGCTCAACAATATAGGAGGATTTTGGCATCTTACATTTTTGTGGCACCCATAGTAAAGAGCACCTCTGGATATTTTCTCATTGTTTAATACTTTTAGAAACAAAGACAAGATTTTTTTTTTTTTTTAAATCGTAGATTACCTGATGTCATGTCTGCAACAATCTAGCTTCCTTCCAAAGCCATAATATATAAGTAATACAGGAGAAAAGGAAAAAGGCAGGAAAATTGCAGAAATGCCCTAAAATAATTAGCTAGATCAGAATCAGACCTGGGATGCGCCTGAATCGCTTGGGGGAAACTTGTTAAAATACAGATGACAGGACTGCATCTGTTGAGATTCTATTTCGGTAAGTCTGTGATGGGCCAGATACTCACATTTAACAAGCTCTTCTGATGATCCTAAAACACAGTGAAATTTGAGTTCCCCTGAATAAGACTAGTAGAAGGAACAAAAGAAAGGTCTGTATGTAGACCTTTGGACAGTCAGGCCTTAAGCTCAAATCCCTAAGAGTGAATGGCAGGGAGGGAAAAGCTGTTCATTCTTCTTTGTTTAGATTACTTGATTTTAATGTTAGTTTCTAAAATCTTATATGTATTAACATGTTGGTTAATTAAGGCTATTAAACTTGCTTCTGTCAAAGTGACTAAGGATTAATTTATATATCTATGTACTGAAAGTGAAAGTCATTCACTTATGTCTGATTCTTTGTGATGCTATGGACTATAGCCTGCCAGGTTCCTCTGTCCAAGAAATTTTCTAGGAAAGAATACTGGAGTGGGTAGCCATTCCCTTCTCCAGGGAATCTTCCTGATCCAGGAATAGAACCAGGATCTCCTGCATTGCAGGTGGATTTTTTTCCTGTCTCAGCCACCAGGGAAGCACATTCAGTTCAGTTCAATTCAGTCGCTCAGTCGTGTCTAACTCTTTGTGACCCCAAGAATAACAGCACGCCAGGCCTCCCTGTCCATCACCAACTCCCGGAGTTCACTCAGACTCA
>SJYT01012936.1:0-41148 GCA_006410635.1 Cephalophus harveyi
GAATACATTTGAATCAGTTCTAATGAGGTGGATGAAACTGGAGCCAATTATGCAGAGTGAAGTAAGCCAGAAAGAAAAATACCAATACAGTATACTAACACATATATATAGAATTTAGAAAGATGGTAACAATAACCCTGTATGCAAGACAGCAAAAGAGACACAGATGTATAGACCAGTCTTTTGGACTCTGTGGGAGAAGGCGAGGGTGGGATGATTTGGAGAATGGCATTGAAACATGTAAATTTTCATATAAGAAATGAATCACCAGTCCAGATTCAATGCAGGATACAGGATGCTTGGGGCTGGTGCACTGGGATGACCCAGAGGAATGGTACGAGGAGGCAGGTGGGAGGGGGGTTCAGGATGGGGAACATGTGTATACCCATGGAGGATTTATGCTGATGTATGGCAAAACCAATACAATATTGTAAAGTAATTAGCCTCCAATTGAAATAAATAAATTTAAATTTAAAAAAAGGAAAAAAGAAATTCTAAAGAAAAAATATTTGACAAAAATTAAAAAAATCAAATTTATAGTAATAAAAATAGTATGATACTGTTGCCTTAACAAAATAATATACAAATACAACAAAATAAACAACTTGGAGTCATATCTATTTATTTAAAGAAACCAAACACTAAAGGTGGCTAAAAAACAAATCAAAGGAGGAAGAGCTGAAATATTTAAGATATGGCATTGAGAAAAGTGGGCTTCCCGGGTAGCTCAGCTGGTAAAGAATCCACCTGCAATGCAGGAGACTCTGGTTCAATTCCTGGGTCAGGAAGTTCCCCTGGAGAAGGGGAACAGAGATTCTTGTATTCTTGAGCTTCCCTGGTGGGTATTCTTGGGCTTCCCTGATGGTTCAGGCAGTAAAGAATCTGCCTGCAATGCAGAAGACCTGTGTTCCATCCCTGGATTAGGAAGATCCCAGGGAGGAGGGCATGGCAACCAACTCCAGTATTCTTGCATGGAGAATCCCATGGACAGAGGAGCCTGACAAGCTACAGTTCACAGGGTCACAAAGATTAAGCATATTGAGAAAATTTCCTCACTATATGGAGAAAATATGAAATGGATCCTTAGTTAATGGGACATAAAAAGGTAGATTTTGCCATGTTTAAATATCCAAATGTTGCAAAATCATAAATAGAAGATAGTATAGAGGTTGGAAGGACTTTAAAAACAAGACTTAAAAAGCACAAATCTTGAAGCCAAAACTTGATGAATTTGATTATAAATGTTGTTCTGTTCAACAAACAAGACCATGAAGAAGATTAACAGATGAATGACAAACTGGGAAAGGATATCTGCAATATAAAAACACAGACATGGTACTAGTAGATAAAAGATAGAAACTTTCAAAAATCAAAAAGAAAAACCTATCTGGAAACCCCAATCCATCCATGTACTTTAAAATACATCCAGAACCAAAACACTTGTTATTCCTTTCACTCTATAGGGCTTGCCTGAGCTGCCATCATTTTGTACGTGGATTAATTTAATTATCTTGGTCACTCTTTATTGTCTCACTCACTCACTGAGTGATCTCATGCATATTATCAATATATCTTCAAACATCATCATCTACATATTGATGATTTAAATCCCTATCTCTAGTTCGCACCTCTCCTCTAATTTGGTTACATGTGAAGCAAGGTATCTACTTGATATTTCCACTTGGATGCCCATAGACATCTTAAACTTTATTTCAAACTTCTCCATTTCATTAAATGACAACTATTTCCATAGATCCAGACAAAAAACCTTGGAACCATCTTTTTCTGTTCCTTTCCCCTCTCATTCCTCATCTAAGACCATCAAAATATCTTATTCAGTTCAGTTCAGTTCAGTCCCTCAGTCATGTCCAACTCTTTGTGACCCCATGAATTGCAGCACACCATGCTTCCCTGTCCATCACCAACTCCTTGAATTCACTCAGACTCACGTCCATCGAGTCAGTGATGCCATCCAGCCATCTCATCCTCTATCGTCCCCTTCTCCTCCTGCCCCTAATCCTTCCCAGCATCACAGTCTTCTCCAATGAGTCAACTCTTCACATGAGGTGGCCAAAGTACTGGAGTGTCAGCTTTAGCATCATTCCTTCCAAAGAAATCCCACGGCTGACCTCCTTTAGAACGGACTGGTTGGATGTCCCTGCAGTCCAAGGGATTCTCAAGAGTCTTCTCCAATACCACAGTTCAAAAGCATCAATTCTTCGGCACTCAGTTTTCTTCATAGTCCAACTCTCACATCCATACATGACTACTGGAAAAACCATAGCGTTCACTAGATGGACCTTTGTTGGCAAAGTAATGTCTCTGCTTTTGAATATGCTATCTAGGTTGGTCATAACTTTCCTCCCAAGGAGTAAGCATCTTAATTTCATAGCTGCAATCACCATCTACAATGATTTTGGAGCCCAGAAAAATAAAGTCTAACACTGTTTCCACTGTTTCCAGATGTCTGGCTCTAGGGAGTGATCATACCATCATGATTATCTCGGTCATGAAGATCTTTTTTGTACAGTTCTTCTGTGTATTCTTGCCACCTCTTCTTAATATCTTCTGTTTCTGTTAGGTCCAGACCATTTCTGTCCTTTATCAAGCCCATCTTTGCATGAAATGTTCCCTTGGTATCTCTAGTTTTCTTGAAGAGATCTCTAGTCTTTCCCATTCTGTTTTTTCCTCTATTTCTTTGCATTGATTGCTGAGAAAGGCTTTCTTCTCTCTTCTTGCCATTCTTTGGAACTCTGCATTCAGATGCTTATATCTTTCCTTTTCTCCTTTGCTTTTTGCCCCTCTTATTTTCACAGCTATTTGTAAAGCCTCCCCAGACAGTCATTTTGCTTTTTTGCATTTCTTTTCCATGGGGATGGTCTTGATTCCCTGTCTCCTGTACAATATCATGAACCTCATTCCATAGTTCATCAGGCACTCTATCAGATCTAGTCCCTTAAATCTATTTCTCACTTCCAATGTAAAATCATTAGGGATTTTATTTAGGTCATACCTGAATGGTCTAGAGACAGAATGTGGTCCACTGAAGAAGGGAATGGCAAACCACTTCAGTCTTATTACCTTGAGAACCACATGAAAGTATGAAAAAGCAGAAAGTTAGGACACTGAAAGATAAACTCCCCAGGTCGGTAGATGCCCAATATGCTACTGGATATCACTGGAGAAATAACTGCAGAAAGAATGAAGGGACAGTCTGAATTTGGCAATAATGAGTTCATGATCTGAGCCACAGTTGGCTCCCAGTCTTGTTTTTGCTGACTGTATAGAGCTTTTCCATTTAAAAAATCCATCCTAAATATGACCACTGCTCATCTCTTCCAAGCAACAATTATCTCATCTCTCACCATAATTACTGCATTGCTTCCTAGATTATCTCCATAATTCTTTCCTTGCCTACTTTCAGTATTTTCAAAATACATCAATTTGATTGATTGTGTTAAAATGAAAGTCAGATCATGTTACTTCTCTGCTTAAAATCTTCCAATGACTTCACAATCTTTATGACTTATAAGATGCTACACGACCTACTTCCTGCTCTTCTTCTATTTATATTTTCTTTTAATTCTTTTACTTTTAAGCTATTTTACCTTGAATCCACTTATAATTTATTTTAGCATATGGTAATAAACAGAGAGATAATTTTGTATTTCTTAAGGAATAACAACTTGTCCTAAAATCAAATACAATCCTCCCTTGATAACCTTGGTGGATTGATTCCAGGAACCCCCATAGATATCAAAATCCATGCTTAAGTCTCTTATATAAATGGTAGAGTATTTGCACATAACCTATAAACATCCTCTCTTCTTATATACTTTGCCATCTCTAGATTAGTTATAATATCTAATACAGTGTAAATGTTATTTAGTTTCTGTTGTTTAGTCACCAAATTGTGTCTGACTCTCCATGACCTCATGGACTGTAGCCCTCCAGGCTTCTCGGTCCATGGGACTTTCCAGGCAAGAATACTTGAATGGGTTGCCATTTTCTTCTCCAGGGAATCTTCCCCACCCAGGGATGGAACCTGTACCTCCTACTTAGCAGGTGGAATTGTTACCACTGAACCACATGGAAAGCCCCTAGCCCACGGCAAATTAAAGTTTTGCTTTTTGGAGCTTTCTGGAATTTATTCTGAATACAGTAGAATCATAGAGGTTAATGATGCCAACCTTCACACAATCAAAAAGCTACCTATAACTTTGCGGTTGGCCCTCCATATTCATGGTTCCTCATCTGTGGATTCAACTGACCTCACATTGTGTAGTATGTGCATGTTTATTGAAAAAATATACATATAAGTGGAACTGTTCAGGTGAAATCCAAGTTACTCAAAGGTCAACTATGTTTTGTTTTGTTTGGTTTTAAATCTGTAGTTGCTTGAATCTGTAGGTTTGAAGAGCTGGCTGTATTGATTAAGTTTTCCTTTCTTCCATTGAAATGCTAGCTTTTTCTAATATTAAACTTTAAATATACT
Organism: Cephalophus harveyi; assembly: GCA_006410635.1. Classification (NCBI taxonomy): domain Eukaryota; kingdom Metazoa; phylum Chordata; class Mammalia; order Artiodactyla; family Bovidae; genus Cephalophus; species Cephalophus harveyi. Next base: position 4,496 of record SJYT01012936.1, read on the forward strand.
CAGCATTAGAGGTAATCTTTCAATGCTCTTGTGATGATATTAATACAGGAGCATAAGAAAACCTGGTTTTTATTACTTACTCCTCTCCTTGAGGCTTTTTATCAAAGAAAATAAAAAGAATTGTAGCCAAATGAGAATCAAAGTGCCACTTCTTTAATAGCTGAGGCAGTGTCCATTAACTCCTATTGCACAACTTTGATAATTGATGAGTTTAAAAGCTTTGACTTAAAGGAATAAAGAAACCTTCTCCATTCTAGCGCCTTGAAACTAAGATGGCTCAACGTGCAGTGCAGACATTATCCTAACTCATATAACCAGTTCACCCATTCACAGGCACAGATCAGCTTACAACATGGAAGAAGACAGTGCAACAGAGAGTGTTGAGATGAAAGAAACAATAACCCTGCCCATTAGTAAGACATTGTCCAACAAAATCCTAGGTTCTGATTAATCATATTAATAACATCTCCCTTGTGAGGAGACCTAAGGAGGGATGTAGATAGAAATAATGTAGGTTAATAGTGTAATAGTTGTATCCCCATGTCTATTGACAAAGATAGAACTTTGGGTCTGTTTCAGGGAATTTTCTTCTGTTCTATTAATTAGTTTTAACAGTACCAGGCTGCTTTAATTATTGTACCTTTATAATATTGAGCTGTGCTAGTCTTCTCTCATTAATCTTTTTTATTGAGGAATACCTGACTTACAAATATTGTGTTAGTTTCAGGTATACAATATAGTAATTTAGAGTTTTTTTTCTGATTATATTCCACTATAGGTTATCAAAAGATATTAAATATAAATCTCTGTGTTATACAATTTATCTTTATTGCTTGTCTATATACATATCTTCCAGATGTTTCTTTCAAATTACAGACTCATATTCAAGTTGAGCATAGCCTCTTATTTTTATAAGCATTCTCTTCTCCACTTGGATGTCTTAAATTAAAAAGTAAACACAATACATTAAAAAGTAAACACAATATTTTCCCCTCTAAATAAATAAACCAACGAAAAATACCCCATACTTCTTGCTTTTTTTTTTTTTTTTCTTATTGGTGCCACCATCTGGATGCTTAATCAAAAAATCAGTTTCTTAACCTTAACTCTGGGGCTTCCCTGGTGGCTCAGAGGTTAAAGCATCTGCCTGGGATGCAGGAGACCCGGGTTCGATCCCTGGGTTGGGAAGATCCCCTGGAGAAGGAAATGGCAACCCACTCCAGTACTCCTGCCTGGAGAATCCCATGGAGGGAGGAGCCTGGTAGGCTACAGTCCTGTCTCTTATACACATCTTCTGCTTTTTATATAGATTCATTTGTATTATTTTTTAGATTCCAAATGTAAGTGATATCACATAGTATTTGTCTTAGTATGATTAACTTCACTATGTATAATATTCCCTAGGTCCATCTATATAATTAATTTTTAAAAAATGCTTCTTGGATCTTCTTGTCCAGGTGTTCATTATTCTTCCAAATGAACTTTATATACAATCACTTCATTTAAGTACAAAAATGTCCAATTGTGATTTTGATTAGAAATGCTTTAAATCTATAAATTATTTAAGATAAATAACCCCCTAGTAAACAATGGTATTTTACAAAGTTCCATTTTCAGCTGAATGTTATTGTCACTCTACACACTATCTCACTAGGTAATCTCATATATGATCATGATTTCAACTATCATTTATTGTAGTTACAGGTGACTGTTAAATCTCTACATATCTTCCAGATGTTTCTTTCAAATTACAGACTCATATTCAAGTTGAGCATAGCCTCTTATTTTTATAAGCATTCTCTTCTCCACTTGGATGTCTTAAATTAAAAAGTAAACACAATACATTAAAAAGTAAACACAATATTTTCCCCTCTAAATAAATAAACCAACGAAAAATACCCCATACTTCTTGCTTTTTTTTTTTTTTTTCTTATTGGTGCCACCATCTGGATGCTTAATCAAAAAATCAGTTTCTTAACCTTAACTCTGGGGCTTCCCTGGTGGCTCAGAGGTTAAAGCATCTGCCTGGGATGCAGGAGACCCGGGTTCGATCCCTGGGTTGGGAAGATCCCCTGGAGAAGGAAATGGCAACCCACTCCAGTACTCCTGCCTGGAGAATCCCATGGAGGGAGGAGCCTGGTAGGCTACAGTCCTGTCTCTTATACACATCTTCTGCTTTTTATATAGATTCATTTGTATTATTTTTTAGATTCCAAATGTAAGTGATATCACATAGTATTTGTCTTAGTATGATTAACTTCACTATGTATAATATTCCCTAGGTCCATCTATATAATTAATTTTTAAAAAATGCTTCTTGGATCTTCTTGTCCAGGTGTTCATTATTCTTCCAAATGAACTTTATATACAATCACTTCATTTAAGTACAAAAATGTCCAATTGTGATTTTGATTAGAAATGCTTTAAATCTATAAATTATTTAAGATAAATAACCCCCTAGTAAACAATGGTATTTTACAAAGTTCCATTTTCAGCTGAATGTTATTGTCACTCTACACACTATCTCACTAGGTAATCTCATATATGATCATGATTTCAACTATCATTTATTGTAGTTACAGGTGACTGTTAAATCTCTACATATCTTCCAGATGTTTCTTTCAAATTACAGACTCATATTCAAGTTGAGCATAGCCTCTTATTTTTATAAGCATTCTCTTCTCCACTTGGATGTCTTAAATTAAAAAGTAAACACAATACATTAAAAAGTAAACACAATATTTTCCCCTCTAAATAAATAAACCAACGAAAAATACCCCATACTTCTTGCTTTTTTTTTTTTTTTTCTTATTGGTGCCACCATCTGGATGCTTAATCAAAAAATCAGTTTCTTAACCTTAACTCTGGGGCTTCCCTGGTGGCTCAGAGGTTAAAGCATCTGCCTGGGATGCAGGAGACCCGGGTTCGATCCCTGGGTTGGGAAGATCCCCTGGAGAAGGAAATGGCAACCCACTCCAGTACTCCTGCCTGGAGAATCCCATGGAGGGAGGAGCCTGGTAGGCTACAGTCCTGTCTCTTATACACATCTTCTGCTTTTTATATAGATTCATTTGTATTATTTTTTAGATTCCAAATGTAAGTGATATCACATAGTATTTGTCTTAGTATGATTAACTTCACTATGTATAATATTCCCTAGGTCCATCTATATAATTAATTTTTAAAAAATGCTTCTTGGATCTTCTTGTCCAGGTGTTCATTATTCTTCCAAATGAACTTTATATACAATCACTTCATTTAAGTACAAAAATGTCCAATTGTGATTTTGATTAGAAATGCTTTAAATCTATAAATTATTTAAGATAAATAACCCCCTAGTAAACAATGGTATTTTACAAAGTTCCATTTTCAGCTGAATGTTATTGTCACTCTACACACTATCTCACTAGGTAATCTCATATATGATCATGATTTCAACTATCATTTATTGTAGTTACAGGTGACTGTTAAATCTCTACATATCTTCCAGATGTTTCTTTCAAATTACAGACTCATATTCAAGTTGAGCATAGCCTCTTATTTTTATAAGCATTCTCTTCTCCACTTGGATGTCTTAAATTAAAAAGTAAACACAATACATTAAAAAGTAAACACAATATTTTCCCCTCTAAATAAATAAACCAACGAAAAATACCCCATACTTCTTGCTTTTTTTTTTTTTTTTCTTATTGGTGCCACCATCTGGATGCTTAATCAAAAAATCAGTTTCTTAACCTTAACTCTGGGGCTTCCCTGGTGGCTCAGAGGTTAAAGCATCTGCCTGGGATGCAGGAGACCCGGGTTCGATCCCTGGGTTGGGAAGATCCCCTGGAGAAGGAAATGGCAACCCACTCCAGTACTCCTGCCTGGAGAATCCCATGGAGGGAGGAGCCTGGTAGGCTACAGTCCATGTGGTCACAAAGAGTCGGACACGACTGAGTGACTTCACTTTCACTTTCATCCTTAACTCTACTCTCTCTCTTATTGCCTGCCTAAGACCTGTACAAACATCATGTCCTATTGATTATGTATTGGTGGTGCTGGTTTAATCACTAAGTTGTGCCTAACTCTTGCAACCCCATGGACTGTAGTCCCCAGTCTCCTTTGTCCATAGGATTTCCCAGGCAAGAATACTGGAGAGCCATTTCCTTCTCCAGGGAATAATCCTGACACAGGGACTGAACCAATGTCTCCTGTGTTGCAAGAGGATTCTTTACTACTGAGCCACCAGAGAAGCCCTGACTATCCATTAAAATCCCTCAAACCCAACTAATTCTCTCAATCCTCATTTCCTACAACTTTTGATAAAGTCATTGTCATCACTTGTATGTACTACTACAACAGCCTTTTAAAAGCTTTCCTTGCTTCCAATGTATCCCCTTTCTCTTATTGGTCATTTATTGGTTATTTTAGTACCTGGATCACCATCTTCTTTTCTACCTCAATTTCCACCACTCTTCTGAATGACTTTAAAGTCTATATGGGTAGATCATCTAAAACTCTAGCCTTTTAGTGCCTTCGGCTACTCAATTCCAGTAACCTTCACCTCCACTTTACTTTGTGTGCCAAGTCATTTCAGTTGTGTCCGACTCTTTGTGATCCTATCAGCTGTAGCCCACCAGGCTCCTCTGTCCATGGGATTCTCCAGGCAAGAATACTGGAGTGGGTTGCCTTGCCCTCTTCCAGGGGATCTTCCCAACCTAGGGATTGAACCCACATCTCTTAAGTCTCCTGCATTGGCAGGTGGGTTCTTTACCAATAGCACCATGTAGGAAGCCCCCACTTTCCTTTGGCTGTTGGTTAAACTACAGACCATCATCTTATCACCAGAAATTGCTTTGTTTAAGTTTTAAAATTAAGTTACACTCACTGTTTTCACTCCCAGATCTCCCAATTATTCTTTATTCAATTGTAATCTGGCTCCTTTTCCCATCAATTTATTAAAAGCACCAGCGACTCATCTGTTGCTATATCCAATGGGAAATTTTATGTTATTTAACCTCTCTGAGGAAGCTAAAACCATTGACCTCTTCATCTTTGAAATGATATTTTTAACATCTTTGGTACCATCTTATCTGATTTTTCTTCTAACATTTTGCTCACTTTTTCTCACGTTTACTTTTCAATTAGTACCTCCCTTAAATTTTGTTTTCCTTAGGGTTTTATTCTAGGATTCCTACTGTCCCATTGAATGTACTCTTCTAGGGTGACTTTATTTCTTTGTCTCCTATTACTACTTAAATGTTGATGCCTTTCACATTTATTCCTTCAGATAATACGCTTCTTTTGAGCTTCAGACCTTTATGTCTATTAGACATCTCTATTTAGTTGTCTTATCCTGCTGCTGCTAAGTCACTTCAGTCATGTGTGACTATATGTGACCCCATAGACGGCAGCCCACCAAGCTCCCCCATCCCTGGGATTCGCCAGGCAAGAACACTGGAGTGGGTTGCCATTTCCTTCTCCAATGCATGAAAGTGAAAAGTGAAAGGGAAGTCGCTCAGTCGTGTCTGACTCTTAGTGACCCCATGGACTGCCACACACCAGGCTCCTCCGTCCATGGGATTTTCCAGGCATAGACATCTCTAATTCAAGAAATTCCAAAGTGAACTCATCATCACCCATTCTCTCCCATCCCAAATTAGTTGCTGCCTATGTTCTCTATATTGTTGAATGGTAGCCCTTGTACCTGGTAGTCCAGACCAAATATTGGGAAACATTTCAGGATTTTCCTCCAAATATGTGGTTACCATTCAAGAATCCTTCATCTTCTCATGTTCTGTAGTCATTAATCAAATCCCACTGATTCTACTTACTTTATCTTTTTGGAACCCTTTTGTCAACTTCAAATTTCACCTATTTTACTACTGAATCTTTACATATTGCATTCCCCACAACTGGAGCTTCCTTTCTCCTACTTTTGTTCCACATTATCCCTTTACCTGTATACTTATTTCTCATTCTTTAGATTAATGGTTCTTAAAGTGTAGTTCTTGATCCAGCAACATCAGAAGCACTTGGCCACTTTTGTGAGTGAGAACATTCTTGAACCTTATCTCAGACCTACTGAATCAGAGGTGCTGGAGTTATTCCAAGAAATGCATGATTTAACAAGTCTTTCAGGTGATTCTGATGCATGCTAAAGTTTGAGAATTACTGATTTAGATCTCAGCTAACATATCACCTACTTTGGGAACCATCCTTGACCATCCAAACATTAGATTAGGTATCTTATTCTAAAATACCATGACACATTTTTTAAAGAACCTATTTAAGAGTTAAAAGACTACATTATAATTACCAGTTTACTTATCTCTATACAATAATAACCCAAGTTTTTTTTAGAGTATGAACAAGTATTATTCCCCCAAATTTCCATAACTTCTAACATTGTTCCTCACCCAATAGGCCCCCAGTAAGTGTTTATTCAATGAATGAATGAATGAATAGAAGATAACATGGTCAAGATTATGATAACTCTACATTTAGTATTAGAATTTTAATATGTAACTGTGGTTAGGATTCAGTCTGTACTAAGAGGACAGGAGCTTTAGGCTTAAGGATCAGTTTGTGGTCTGGGACAAGCCACTCTCTAGTCATGGTTAAGAGCTCAGATTACATATAGCCAGATCTAGAGAGGCTAGAAGCTCAGTCTGTATTCAGGGTTAAGGAGAGTACAAGGCACCATGTGTAACAAGTGTTGAGTAGGTCTTTGATGAAGCAAAAGACCTAAGGTAGACAGTTTGTTCTGAGATTGAAAGAATGAATATTTCATAGAGACAAATTCAGACTATGGTTTAGCTCTGGTAAATATTCTTGTTTCTGTTTGCTAAGAATACACTTTTTAAAAAAGGAACAAGCCAGAGGCTGAAACAGAGATGCTTCACCTCCTATGATCTTTCACTAATTGTTCCCACTCACCAGGCTCAGCAGCCAGTGGCCAACCAGTGCTAGATTCTAGCACTCCATGGGCATGCATAGAGTAGGGGCGGCTGGCATTGTTCTTGAACACCACAGTTAGAATATCACCAACCTCTCCTCTGATAAGTGGACCTAGTAAATGTAAAAGAAGAAAAAAATTCCCATTAGTGGAATAGTGAAACAAGGGCATTAAAGAAATTAAAGAAAGGGACATACACAGGAGCCGCCTAGAATTAAGGGTTTGCCCTGTGAAAGGGTCACAAGACTAAAAGTCATGACTGGTTCCAGTTTTAAATTCAGAAGCCCTTGAACTGATACTGCTACCCACATGATGAGGGTACTTCAACAAGATTATGCCTCCAATTATCCCCACCTCCCATCTCTCTGTATAATAGCTCAAGGTTCTAGATAATCAGAATTCTGTGGAATCATTGTTGGTAAGGAATGAGAGAGGATTCCCTTCAAGGACCAGTGGGTATCTTCTGTATGAAGATAAGAATGAAGAAGCTCATTGGCTCCTATAAAAGTGGTGAAACTGAAGCAATAATTGCAAGGATATAAGGGTAATACTGGTTCCCTGTACCTACCATTTTTCCCACTTTTTGATACTCTTAAGTTCTCTTGCCTTTAGCATTTAAAAATTGCATCACTATTATAGATCCCAAGATATAGAGGCCTGGGAATACCTCGTTCAGATTGCTGCAGAATTCATGAATTAACTACATTTGATTGCTTATTTTCACGTATGATTTATAAAATATGACCATATTTCCAGTATGTCATAAGGAAAATGGACAATGAGGAATGGAGAGGGCTTCCTGATATGACACAGCCTACCTAGGAGCATCACAGGCTTCTAAATACTAGGAGAAAAGTGGAATTCCCTTACCTAAGATTCCCAAGTGTTCCTCTGATCCAGTCCTTGGCCGTTGAACCCTGAATGTGCCATCAGTATACTCTCTGAATACAGCTTTCTTGTATCTTGAACCCAGGAGTCCATCTTTGTTGCTCAGAAAGATGTGACCATAACTAGAGAAATCCAAAGAGTAGTATTAGCACCTGGTCTTTAACCTCTCATTTTCAGATATGGGAAAGCAAAGTCAGACTCAACTCCATGGCACAGATATTAGGAGAGCCCTAATCCTATGTCAGATTATCCACCTTGGCTGCATATCTGCAGTTAAAAATGGTATATTTCAATGTTTATTTATAGTCCATTGTTTGCAATCATTTAGTTAGAAATTTATAGTAAAATTTATATGGTAAAAACACTAAGATAAGAATCAAACCCTGAACGTTAGCTCTAGTTTTAATGATGTTTTAGATGAAATTAGTCTGACAAAGGACAAGGTACAGATGGTAGGAGAATACTAACAGCTTTTGTTGTTGGTAGGTGAGGGATGGGGATAGGTAGGAGGAAAACGAAATCCTACAGATTTCTCATTATGAGATGTTTTCATATTTACAAAGAGCTATATTATTCATTTTATCATTTGGCATTTCCAATAGACTGATGAGGTATGTACATCCTAAAGGTAGAATCCTATGCTTCAGTGATGACAGGACTTATCTTCATTGATACTGCAGCCAGAAGGGGAACCAGGGCTTGGATTAAAGTCTGGTCAAATTCTTTCAATTATACCACATCACTTTAAAGATGAGTAAACCAGAAATCAGAAAAGGGAATTCATTTTTTCAAAGTTGCAGAACAAGTTAGTAAGAAGCCTTCAGCCTTCAACAACCAACACAAATAATTGGCAAAAGGTAGTGATAACACCCGGAGAAGGCAATGGCACCCCACTCCAGTACTCTTGCCTGGAAAATCCCATGGACGGAGGAGCCTGGTGGTCTGCAGTCCATGGGGTCGTGAAGAGTCAGACATGACTAAGCGACTGCACTTTCACTTTTCATTTTCATGAATTGGAGAAGGAAATGGCAACCCACTCCAGGGTTCTTGCCTGAAGAATCCCAGGGTCAGTGGAGCCTGGTGGGCTGCTGTCTATGGGGTCGCACAGAGTCGGACACGACTGAAGCAACTTAGCAAGTGATAACACCAAAAATAAACGATAGTGGAAATTGCTAAAATGTACTGTAGTTTCCATTCTTCCTTCCTTCCTTTTTATTTTTATTTTTTTTCTCCTCAGCTTTATTAAGATATTATTGACAATTACATTATGTAAGTTCAAGGTGTACAATGTGTAGATCTGCTAAACTAATACATTGTAAAATGATTATTGTTATAGCATTAGCTAACCACTCCAGCACATTACATAATCACCATTTCTTTTTTTTTATTATTTTATTTTTACTTTATTTTACTTTACAATACCGTATTGGTTTTGCCATACATTGACATGAATCCACCACGGGTGTATACGAGCTCCCACTCCTGAATCCCCCTCCCACCTCCCACCCCATATCCTCTCTCTGGATCATCCCCGTGCACCAGCCCCAAGCATCCTGTATCCTGTATCGAAGCTCCTTCCTTTTTAGTAATAGAATCACCTAGGTTTTATCTGAGCACATTGCTGCCTAACCAGAGATTATACTTCCCAGACTTTCTTGCAGCTAGGTATGGCCATATGAATAAGTTCAGGATAATGGGGTATGAGAGAAAGTAATGTATACAACTTCAAGTTATTGCCTCACAAACAATGTTGCTTACCCTGGATTTACTTCCCCTTTCTTGATAGCTGGGAATGACTACAACTTAAATAGACATTTTAGTTCCTAATGGCCATGAACTGCTCATATTTGCACTAGTATGTAAACAAGAAATAAAATTCTAACATACTTAAGCCAGTCTTTGGGGGCTTTTTCTGCTATTCATTTTAGCTTCTATCTTAATGACATTTTGGTAAGGGACGTTTGAGCTTGGGATATTCAGTCCCCTAAGTAAATTCCATACAAAATTTAAGTCCCAATATCAGCCCTTCTGAGGAGAGGAGGAAAGGAGGCCAAGACTTAGAGCATGAAGACTTGGGCAAGGTCTTTACTTCAGCTCTAGAGTATAGCAACATAGATGAAGCACTGAGTTCCACCTTACCTGTGTTTTAGTCCCTGCTCTAGTTTTGTTGGTATGTTATAAGGTGAGTTTAGACAAGTGCTTCATCATCTCAGAATGTCCTCCATTTCAGTAAACTGGTGTAGAGTCTCTGAAAGGATAATCTCTTCTTTTCTGAAACCTTACCTGTCCTTCTCAGACTTGTTGTGCCATTCTAGTTCCCAGCTCCTGTCAGGGCAATAGTCCCACTCCATCTCTTCTGCCATGATGTAGTAGATCCTTGCAGCTTGGTAACGTTGATGAGGATTAGCTTGGTGTCCAGGACAAGGGGAGACATTATAGATTGCCCTCATCCCTGCTTCTCTATGGCTGCCTGCCTGGCAGTAAATTTCAAATGTCCCTGAGGTGGGAACAGAGAGCAAAACCTGAATTCAGAATACCCCTGTATAGTGCCTGAGGGAGTTCCTACTTCTCTCTAGTCATACAGCAGAGAGTAGGTAGCTTCAGATATGGTTTTGATATGCATTAGGTAAAATATTATTATATTTATTGAGAATGATGAACACAGAGGTTAACTAAACCTGCCACTAGAATGACAAACTCCTCTCTGTTTACCAATGACTTCTCTAGTTTTAGGACTGAAAGTCCAACATCTCTGGGAACTCCTCAGTTATGAGAAAACTGAGATAGTCAATCATCTTATCTGACACTTATTAACCATATAACTTTCAGAAAAATTTTAAGCTTCTTTCAGTTTCCTCATGGTAAGGAGAGGAACATTTTACTTAATGGGATTATTTTAAAATTAACCACAAAAATATGTGCATATTACTTGGCATAGTATAGTGTAAACTGTTCAATAAGTAAAACTATAAGTAAATAAAGCTGAATAATTATTATTTGAAAGAAGGCATTGACCAATTTTTTCCCCTTCCTACCAAGTCTTAAAGAAATAAAGGTGGGCATACATATAATGAACTTTTTGATCATAAGAATGCTTATATCAGAGAACTCTGAAATGGCTTTCCCCAAGTTTTTACAATAAAATGTTTGGATGTCAGCCATAAATATCTGAATTGTAGAGCTGCCTGTATCTGATCTCAAGATCCAGGTTTCTATGTCAAGGACACAAAGGTTCATAGACTATTGATCAAGAGAAACTAACTTTCTTACATTATTTCCCCAGTGTTCCTTATTTTACTGATGACTGTCTATACCACTGCTACAAAATCTTCCTGGCTTTTAAAGGCATCTATGAGCTAGCTCCAAACTATGGACACAATCCCACTTCCCACTCTGCCCCAAATTCAACCAGGGCTCTAACTAAATTTTCCCCTGATTGCCCCTCTCACATATCTCATTCCTATCTTGAAATTTTCACTCATTATTACTTTTCTGGAATAGACCTCCCCTTCCTCATAAATATCTTTATGAGTTCACTCATTCTCCAAGACCCAATTCATATTTAATCTCTTCCAGAAAGTCCTCCCTGACTATTCCAGCCCACATTGTGCTCTACATTTTTGCTTTTCTACTTCTAAACACTTTTCATCTAGATCACATGGTTAAGGACTAAGTGCTTCTCTCTTTAAAAAACAATCCTTTCCACTAGTTTATAAACTTCATGGAAAAATATTTTTTCCATATCTACTTTCTGACTCTTCTATTTCTTTTATCCCTCAAATCTGTTCCATCAATAAATCCTATTATCACTTCCTTTACAATCATTGTTCTGTTTCTACTCTGTCACTTCTCTAGTCAAACCCACTATCATCTCTCACCTGAAAAACTTCCATAGCCTCACAACTGTCTTTTCTGCTTCTCCTTCCCTCTTCAACATTCTCCAAAAGGGATACAGGGTCCTCTTCAACAAATATGATCCAGAGCACATTGTTCTCTTGCTTTAAATGCTCCATTCATACTCAGAATATAATTAATGCTCCTGCCTGTGGTCTGCAAGGCTCTATATAGTATGATTCTTGCCAACCTCTATGATTTCATGTGGTGTCAGTCTTCCCCTTGTTCATTATACTCCAACCATACTGACCTTCTTTCCAACCCTTGAACAAGACATGCTTATTCCCATCTTGAGGCATTTATACTTGCTGGGTCCTCTGCTTAGGATATTCTGCTTAGGGATCTTCATATAGCTTCTTTCTCCCCATTACTTAGGCCTTAAATGTCACATTCTCCGAGAGCCCTTCCCTAAACACCATCTCTAAAGTAATGCCCCTATCAGTTTATCACACCAATGTATTTCCTTTCCTTCATGACATATATCATGATCTGAAAATGTCTTACAATTTTATGTATGTGATTTTGTGTGTTTGTTGTAGATCTTCCCTGGAAGCAATTATCGTGTCTATCTTTCTACTCCTCTACCCCAGACTTAGCACATGGAAGGTGTGCAATAAATATGTGTTGAGTGAATGAATTTCTGTGCAAATGAATGACTGGATACACTGTATACAATGTCTAAAAGTCATAGCTCAGGGGTTGGTGTGAACAAGAAAGTCTGTTAATCATTGGATGGAATAGAAACAAATAGAAGACTTTATGGAAGAATCATGTGACCAGAGAGTAGCGCATCATCTCATATGGACATTATTCTCCAAGATGCTTCTTTTTAAATACTTTTCGGTCCTTTGCATCGGAGTCTCCTCCTACCTCTGTGACCAATATTTCTGCTGTCTCCTTATTCTTGCTTATCCTTTCCCTTCTACCACTTAAATGTTGATTTCTGCCTTAAGTTTTATTTCCTATAACTTCCTATAATTTTATTTCCTATAGCATGCTAAAGGACACCAACATGAAAACATTCAAATCTCTCTCTAGCCTGGACTTCTCCTCCAGTGTTTACATTACTACCCACAGCTACCTACTGTAAAATCTACACCACCTGGACTTCACCAGAAACTTAAAATTCAACATGCTCCCAATGAATACTTTCTATCTAAAATTTAGTACCTTTTCCTCTTTTCTGTGTTTGCTCATATGATTAATGACACTACCATCCATCTAGTGCACAAGCTGAAAACCTCAGACATCCTTTCTTCTTGCTCAGCCCATTAGCAAAGTCTTGTCATTTTTCTCTCAAATATCTCTTAACTCTGCCCCTTCTCTCCATCTCTATTGCTCCCACCCATTGTCAGGTTCTTATCATTTCTTACAAGGGCCTCCTGCTATCACCTCTTCAATCTTATTTCTTGGTGTTTCTCAACAAGGCTGCTATTAGCATTTTGTGTGTGATTATTCTTCATTGTTTAAGGCTGTCCTACATATTGAAGAAAGCTTTAGAATCTCTGACTCCCACTCTATAAACTACAGTATCATAACCTTATAACTCCAGTCATTGTGACAGCTAAAAGTATTCCACACATTTCCAAACACCACCATACCACTTTAGTTGAAAACCAATAAATAAAATCAATCTACATAACCTTCTCCAGGCAGATGATGCTCTCAAGTCACTGCTTATGTGGGTCCTACTGCCTATAATACCCTCTTCACCATCCACCCTCTTTCTTTGCCTGGTAACAGTTCATTAATCTTTGAAAGTTTAATTTGAATGTCTACTTTTCTAGGAAAGCTTCACCCCACAAGTCAGGCAGAATTTGTTCTAGTTTCCTGTGTGTTACTATAGCCCTTGTCTGATAGCACTGTCATAGAATTGTGAATATTGTTTGCATACTTATCTCCTTTCCACACTAACTGTGAACTGCCTCATTCATTCTCACATCCCTAGCATCTATACCAACAAATGTAAGAAAACACACTTTTACTATGTCTGGGGGAAATCTACCTGTAAAAAAAAAGAAAAAAAGGGTAAAATAAAACATAAGGAAGAAAAAAGAAAAAACATGAAGACAAGAGACAAAAAAAAAAAGATACATATTAAATAAAAAGGAAAAAGAAACAAAGGAAATAGGAGGAATGGAAAAATAAATAAAGAGAAAAGAAGATTAAAAGCAAAAAGAAAGAAAGTAAGATGTGTATAAGAGACAGGAATACAGCTTTCACATCTTAAAAAAAATCCCATTATTTCCCTTCAAGGGGTAACAAAATTTCTCAAACTGTATCCATTCACAATTAACTCACTCCATGCTTATTCCATTTAAACAGAATAGTCATGATTGCAAAAAATGATTAAATCAACACTAAGCATAATATCTACTGTGGGAGAGTTACTATTGCTGGTTGCTAAGTGGGGATATGATAACGCTGTCCCTGCCTCTCAATAAACCTATAACCAAATTGCAGGAGAAAAACACTAAATCCATAATATACGAAATAATGTTTCAAGATTAAATAACAGGTTATAAGCACCAGTTTCGGAAAGACAATCATCACCTTGCTGTGTGATCTTGGGCTGATTCTCTGTGCCTCAGTTTCCTCCTACATCACGGGATTGTGGGAAGGATTAAATGAGACAGTGCATGCCAAGCACGGTAAGCTATCAATAAAATGAGGACTTTGGGGGGAAAAAAAAACAACAGCGGAATTGACACCACAGGACAGCATGTGATGAATTACCAAATGATCATTATTGTTAATGGTAGGTGAAAACTCTTCTGGCTACAACTATCAAGGAAATCTTCAGAAAGGAAGGTTAGTCCTTACTTCTTTAACTACATCTATCCTCTTCTGTTTTGCTTTATATCCCCAGCCACTTAAATATGGGTTCAGTCCCAACCACTGACCTGTGAACTTTGGCTACTCTGTGATTTTTTTCAGTATGGTAATGAAGGTGGGGATAAATGTGAAGGAAAGAGATCAAACACCATATTATTATTAGTTAAAATGGCATTTTAGTAAGTTTAACCTTTTTGTTCTAAACACCTGTCAGGTTTCTCTATAGCTCTATAAAAATATAAATCCATTGATAGGTCTTTGTATAAAGACAAATGCATGTCCATTGTTTTCTAAATACTGAACAGGAAACTTCGAAGGAATTCTTTTCCTTATACATTACAGAGTTACAAGAGCAAATCTGGTCCACTGACCAGAAAATTTAACCTAGGAATAAAGATTTCTCTCTTATACATAAAAGATACACAACTTAGAATGACTAACACAGTACACATAGATCTCAGGTGTTGGACAATTTAAAACTACTGCATACTCCCCTCTTTGGTCTCCAGTTCCTCCTTCTGCTTCCTGTCCTTGGTATTACATATTTGTGGGCAGTCATCATTTATCTGTCAAACGGATCAGAAATGGAATGCACAGGTTTAATCAGTTATTAAGAGCAACACGAGACACCACAGCTGGTTCGCAACTTGACATTAGTAGATGTCCTCCCACGCTTGGAATTACTTGGCACTGAGTGTCTGTCAGATGGACAAAGAGAAAAGAAGATTAAAAGCAAAAAGAAAGAAAGTAAAAAAAAAGCCTAGGAAAAGCTCAAAGGAAGAAAAAAGCAGTGAAAAAAGAGAGAGACGAGAAGGAAAAGAAGAATATGAAAAAAGACAAAAATAATGCAAGGAGAAAACAAAAAGAAGGAAAGATAAAAGGTAAGATAGGAGAAAATAGATTTAAAAGGGGGAAGAATGAAGGAAAGGAAGGGGAAAAGAAGATATATAAAAAAGGAGAGAGAAACAAAACAAAGAAAAGACAAAAGAGGAATAGGAAAAATGAGAGAAGAGAGGAAAAGTAATGGGGAAAGAAAAGAGGGTGTGGAGGGGGAAAATGAATAAACAATGAGTTCTAATGGTGAAAGAGAAAAGAAACTCTGAAGCATCAGAGCAGTAATAAATATTCTTTTTGATGCTGAGAAATCTAACATGAAGTTGGTGAAAAATAACACATTACAATCTCTAGCCTCTTTACCTGCTACTTTCTCTGGCTATCAAAACTCTAGTATCAGTAGTTCTTCTGGGACAGCTAAGGTGTATTATTCAGGATATTTTTAAATGTAAAAATGTTATTTCCATTAAATGTAGTTAATATCTGAAATTAAAATATTATTAGGATTTAAAGAAAAGCAAAAAGAAGATTTTAAAAAGTCACAAATAAACTTATAACACTCACACTCTTAGCATTTTGCTGCACTTTTTCTGGGAATCTGTTCTTTTCTTTTGTTAAACATAATTGTAAGCATCCAGCAAACAACATGTTGAATCTCCATGGTGATGTTTTTAAGTTACCTGCAAAGCTGCTTAATTGCATATGTATATTGACCAGTCTTCATTGCAACTCCTTTTTCTAGACTTCAAAAGCCAGATTCTGGTTCTGGTCTTTTTATTAATTTGATACTTTTGTCCTATCTTTGGGGGGCTATTCCAATGGTCTCTCTCAATCTTAATCAGACATTAACCCCTACCAAAGGTATAATGAAGGTGACTTCAGACAGAAGATTATCTAGGAGTAAGAATTAACAGGGGTTGATGGAGACGGGGCCAAAGGGGGGAAAAGATAGAGCTGGCATCCCTAACCTGAGAAAATCATTTTCCCCCTCCAGATCTCTGTCTCTTCCTCCCATTAGTAAAATAAGTGAAATAAGATTATCTCTAAGGGGCTCTACCAGTTGCAATATTCTATGACTCAAAAATTCTTCAGGAAGAGAAGAATTTGAAAGACTGGAAAATGCAAAGATAAAAAGTTAGGGGTTTTTTTGACTGAGTAACCTTTTAAGCCTTTCTTGTAAACCCATTCACTGCCAAAATACTGATAACTGTGAGCCCTAGAGAGCCATGTAGATCTTACAGGGGAGCCTGGTTAATTTTGTATGAAAGAGATTAAACCTAGGGTTTGGCTTTTGGACCACAGCTAGAGAGAAGAGTCTTTCTTTTTCAGAACTTCCACACCCCAGCGGTCACCACAAGCATTCATTTCTGTTGGTACTTTCAGCCCCATTAATGGCTGTTTCTAATTTGCTGACATCAACTCTCCTTGACCAAAGTATCCGAGGTACATGGGCAGAAATGAGGACCCAAGAAGTCTGTGGAGGCCTGCTTCATGCCAAGTGTGTGTCAAACCCAAAGCCAGGATGAAATCATTATGTTGTCAAGGAAACTTGCTTTGCTTAAGGATTGTTCCTCAAATATGAATGGATTTATAGAACTAAAAGTTTAGTGAGAACTTCATGGAACTGACAGATATTTCTCACAAACACTACTGCCACCTATTGCCTGGAAAAAAGAACACATCCTAGGAACTGCAGAGAAAACTTTCTGCCAAGTTAGCAAATGTCACACAACGATGGAATCTGAAGAAACATTATAGTCAAATTTAATTATGAAAGAAAGATAAGGAGAGGGAAGAGGAGGGAGAAGGAAGGAGGGATGGAGGGAGAGAGGGAAGAATGAATGAGAGGGAGAGAGGAGGAGAAATGAACAAAAAAGAAACGAAGGAAGAAATCTAGCCACAGAGAGGGGAAGTGACTAGACAAAAATAGGACAGCAAGTTAATAAAAGATCCTGGACTAGAAGTTCCTGTGTTCTAATTCCTAGGTTAAAACTGTTACAGCACATGCCACCCTGCTCCTACCAGAAGGTTGCAAAAATCTTCACAGAATGTCGGAGTTGGAAGCACTTATAGATATATTTCATTGATCTTTTCTTCAGTGCAGGGCATATATCTAGAATTTCTACATGGCCATGGGGCTATGTGGCCAAGTCCATTCTCTGCCTATGCAAGAATTGCTCTAATACTGGGCAGCATCTCTATTTTCCTCCTGTCATTCCAGAAAAGAACTTCCTCAGCTCTTTATTCTGCCTGAAGCTGAGAAGAGAATCCAAATAACCAAAACATGGAGTACATATTGAGAAAAGGATACAACAGTTTTGAAAAGTTCCCAAGTACCTCAATATGACTTTTCTTTGCTGTTCAACAGTTCCACACCTCATCCGCCCCAGTGCTCAACAAATTTTCTCAGCCTAGGGCCAGTTGCTAAGGCACTTACCAGGGTTGTCAGGCTGCATGATGGCCATAACAAAGGTGTGAGGAAAGAGCATGGCTGCACTCTTCCTCATGCCCTGAAGCTGCACAGTGTTGCCCTGGAATGTGACCCCATGCACATCAGTCTCTGTGCCCAGGCCAAGCAGGTGCCAGGCCACTGTGTCACCCTTGCACATGTCCAGCTTGGGCAGGTTAGAGAACAGAAACCCATTAATGGCTGGAAAACAGAAACACAAGACAGAATGGGAAGATGAGAACAGGTTACTCAGACACCAGCTGGCAGTGTGGCATCAGCACTGCACTAAGGTTTTCCACAACTTGAAATTTCTGAGTCATTGTCAACTCCTCTACCTTCTTCTCTAAGCCACACTAATTCTACTTATGATTCTCTGCCTCTTTGGGATGAGGGCTCAAATGACTTTTCTGGTTTTACATCCTGACCTTCCTCCACCATACTTCACACCCTGGCAAAACTGAACTATCCTCCACTCCCAAAACTTCACATACCAAAAAAGTATCAATCTCTCCTATTCCCACTTTCTTAAAACTCCCCTCCCTTGGTTCTGTAGCACCATACTTCCCTGGTTCTCTTATAGCTTTTCTGATTGTTTTTCCTCCATCTTATTCTCATTCTCCATGCTCCTATAAAGTGTTAGAGTTCCCCAACATTCCTTCTTTAGCTTTCAATCTATATCATCATCTTCATCTTCACTCCCACTGCCCTGATTGTGGCTCTCATCATCTCTGGCCTGAATCCTACAGAATCTTCCTCCCTGTACTTCTACCTATAATCTATTCCCACATTCTCTTTCATATACACATACACACCATTATCCTGTGAGCTCTATTTGCTTGTGCATGTTGCTCAGATGGTAGAAAGCCTGCCTGCAATGTGGGAGACCTGAGGTCGATCCCTGGGTTGGGAAGATCCCCTGGAGAAGGAAACCCACTCCAATATTCTTGCCTGGAGAATTCCATGGACAGAGAGGCTTGGTGGGTTATGGTCTATGGGATTGCAAAGAGTCAGACACAACTGAGCAACTAACACACACCACAAGACCTTAAACATGGTAGGCACTTAGAAAATACATGTTGGCTTTTCACATGCTGTTCACTCTGCCTGTAATAAATTCCCCCCGTGGTCTTTCACTATAGCAACCTACTACATATACATTATACACTAGCTCAAATATCACCTACCCTATGAAGCAGAGTTATTACACTCTTTCTGGCTTCCTTGATATTTTCTCCCCACAAAATTCTGAAATGTCATTTACCATAGAGTCCTATAATTTACTTACATTTATCTTCTACACTAGATTGACTTAGCAGGAAGCACATCATTTTTTCTGTAAGCACCTAGGATGTTGCCTAATACTTACCAGGTGCCCAATAAATTCAATCTGGAATAAATTTGGTTCATAGACTGTATTATTTTTTCCAACTGATGTAACTGACTAGTAATGAGAACCAAGAGATAGAGCCAAAAGACAACATATTCATTCTTGATCCCATCTCACCCTGCACACTCCCTTCAAAAATACAGGGAGGCCTGCTTGAAGGTGATCCCTTTTCAATGTCCTTACACCCACTGAAACCAGCTTTAATGAGTAACTTTATTTGATAATTCCATGGGATGTTAACAGAAACATCATTAACCTCTTGATTATGCTTCCTTTACTACGGTGTTTGATTGCAAAGTTTGATTCAAACTTCAAGGCTCAGTCAAGCACTTCCTTCTTCCAAGAATTCTTTAATTGGATTTTTCTTCATCAATGTTCTCCTCTTCTGAACTCTATGTCACTTAAAAGCTGTTCCACACAATTTAGCACTTAATCATAGTCTGTCTTACATGTTCTATAATTGTTTAATGGACATTATTAGTCTCATTTAATTGCAAAATGCTGAAAGCTCCTTGTAAACTTGGACCATTTCTCCCTATCAGTTCACTCACTGATCCATTCACCTACTCATTAATTTAGTAGTTCATCAGTTCAATAACTATTTGCTATATATTAGACCATGTAAAGTGTAAACAGATAAACAGCAAATAATACTTACCTTTAAGGAGACTACAGTCTAGCAGAAGTCAAAAGCCATGTAGCAAATAACTACAATATTGACGATTGTATGGAACTTGCAATTTAAAAATCTGATAAAAAATACAAGAGTAGTTCACAATAGGGTGTCATTATTCTGGGATTGAGTGATAAGAAATGGTTACATGGAAGAAGTCATTTATGAGTAGAGTTTTAGAGAATGGGCAGAATTTCCATAGGATAAAAGCAAATATGTAAAAAGGGGCTTTTCAAATGGAGTACAAAGCATTACAAAAGCTTGAGCTCAGAAAAGTACAAGGGGTATGTCTGTATAGAATCCGCCTGCCAAGGCAGAAAATTCAGAAGACATAGGTTCAATCCCTAGGTCAGGAAGATCCCCAGGAGCAGGAAATGGCAACCCACTCCAGTATTCTTGCCTGGAAAATTCCATGGACAGAGGAGCCTGGTAGGCTACAGTAGTCCATGGGATCGCAAAGAGTTGGACATGGCTGAGCAACTGAGCACGCTACACACACATGTCTACATAGAGAAAATATCTCCATTTGGCTGTAGTAGGAAGTTGAGGAGCAAGGATAGTGGGTGATAAGAGAGGAGATAAGACTGGAAAGGTATCATCCCAGGTTACTCTCCTCATTCTCCTAGTAGGCCCTTTGTGTGCAATCCTCATTTCATAGTACTTTTTTTCCAGTGTCTCCCACACTGCATAACACAGAACAAAGCACAGGAAGGTGCTAAGGATAAGATGTGTTGTCTTAGGTTTAATCCCTCAATTTAGCTTGTCTCTTAACAGAGCCGACCAATAGAATCAATGTTTTCAAGGATGGATCATGATTAGGTCTAGGTTAGATTTTACTCATAACCTCTCAGCTATAGCTTAGGGTAAAAGCACTCCCCATACCATGCATCCGATTAGAGTCCTGAAAACCCTTGACATCCTCTGAGAGCAGTCGGGAATCCAACATAGCAGCTGCTTGATTGGCATTGCTGTACCAGCTCTTGTTCTCATCCAACACAGTGAAAAGGAGAAAAAATTCTTTATCCACCCCTTTCTGTAGTCCCAGCGAAAGAAAACAAAGGGGAATAACAATTTTAACAATTATGAACTGTGCAGCTTCAGATCCCAGTGATCCTTGATTATTTCCCATTTCCTTTCCAAACACAGAGCCAAATCTATATCTCCTGCCTAGAGCTGTAGTTGTTGCTAGGAAGTTTTTCCTCAGGTAACTTCGAATTGCATGTAGGTAAAGGTGGTTAGAATAAAGTTATAAGACTGGAGGGGAGGAATGCAAGAAAGGGGTCAGGGAAGAAGTAAAAGATTTTGATGAAGAGGTACAGAGTATGATAGAAGAGTGCCTGGAATCAACTAGGTGTAGGAGTGGGGAAAGATGGCTAGGAGATCAGAGGGGGACTCTATGGGGGGATAAGTTAGAAAATAAAATTAAAAATAAGTATACTAATTATTAACATATTTTATTATCAATTATTAATTTTAGTAATATTATTACTGAGTGTTTACTAGGTATCAGACACTGTACTAAGCACTCTATATGGATTATTTTAATTAATCTTCACAGAAAGTCAAGATATTTATTTTCATTGTTAACCTTTTACTATAGATGATAAAATTGAGGCAAAGAGAGGTTAAGTAATTTGCCCAAAGTTAAACAGCTAGGAATTGTGGGCTGAATATAAAAGAAGACAAGAAAACAGTAGGGAAGATTTGGGGATTAGGAGCAAGTTTTAAGGGCCACTGAGATTTTAAAAAATGAAGAGATTTGGGAAAATATAAAATTGAAAGGAATAGACACTAAGGAAGATGTATGTTTGTGAACAGAATAGCATGCAAAATAGCATGAGGTCATGACTGATCTGTGTAGTTGTATGGCAGAAACCAAAACAACATTGTAAAGCAATTATTCTTCAATTTAAAAAAAAAAAGTAAAAAGAAGAAGAAAAGGAAAAAATAAAGTTTAGACAAAGAGATGAGACAAAGAAAACATAGCATGAGGTCACTAACTATTAATTTCCAATACAATAACTTGGTTAATTTTATGCTCTTATTTTTAGAACCCAGATCCATGCATAACTTCTGTTTAACAACCCAGCCTCATCATCTTCTCAGCAGGCTTTCCAGCCAGAAACCTTGACAATACCTGCTTGCCATCTGTACCCAAGGCGCCAGCCTTGCACACCAGCAAGGGGCCCACCAGACCAGAATTGGTATCTCTTATGGGATCTGCAGCAGAGAAGTATGTCCAGGTGAGACAGGCAGGATCCTGAACAGTGGGGCCAGCATGGGGAGGGACTGTCCAGCGGTATGTTACTTTCTCAAAGGGCCTAGCCACTAAGCCAGAGTGAGAAGAGTCTGCAGGAAAAACATAGAATTTATTGCTCACATTGGCTAGAGTATCAACATCTCCAAATAGTGGAGTAAAGATCATAAACTACAAAGGCATTTTTTGGAATTTATCACTTGGTAGTATAATTTAGGATGATTTTAACTTATTTTTTTATTGTTCATTCATTGTTCTTAACTCTTTAAAGTTTCGAACATACAGAAGACCTTAAAGGATAGTACAATAATCACTCTACCACTTGGAGCTGATTAATATTTAGCCATCCTTCTTTTTGTATTTTATTTGTAAAATTTATTCATCATTTTTTTTTTCTTACAGTAGGGACTTGTTGGTTATCTGTTTTATCAGAGGCTTAGCCATCTTAAATTTATCTAAATCTATGTGTATGGTTACTTTTTCTAAATCATTGGGAAGTGAAATGCAAGAAAAATGACATTTTACTTCTATATACATCAGTAACCATCTCTTATCACAATAAGATTACCACACCTCAAAAACACCCTAATACCGTCTAATATCAGTGTATATTAAAAAAAAAATCCAGTTATCTCCCAAATGTCTCTTTTTATACAACCAAAATTAGACAAGGATTTCATGTTGCCCTTGGTGTTGTCTCTTTGATTCCCCCACCCACCCGCCGCTTTGGCACCGATTTCTTGAAAAGTCTATATCAGTTGCGTTGTGGAATATTCTTTTGTTCTAGATTTGTCTGTAATTTTGCCTTTTATGCTTTCAGTATTTTTTTTTTTTTTTTGGTACTTTTGACGAGATTAGCATGCATGTGTTAGTATTACTCTCAAGGAAAAGAAGAAATTAGCTACCCAATAATCTCACTTGTAGGATTCTTTCCTGGGGTAGTAATTCAAACCAAATGTACATATTCATTCATTGCAACATGATTTACAATATCAAACAAATAGTGAAAGCAATGTACATGTCCAAATGATAGGGGATAAGGTAAATATTTTTACCTTATTACATAGTCATTAAAATGTTTGTAACATTATAATGACATAGAAGATTGGCACAGTATAAAGGTAAGTGAAAACAGTAATTAGCCTCCAATTAAAATAAATAAATTAATATTTTAAAAAAAGAAAACAGTAAGATACCAAAGTGTACAAAACATATTATAAATATATACATTTGTATAAACACAGAAAATATGAAAAAGTACATCAAAATGTAATGACACTCTACCTATGGGGTCTATTTATTTTATAATTTTCCATTTTTATCAGAATTCCATAACATATGTTATTTTTATAACCAGAATATATTTATATTTAAAAGTTGTCTCATTGATCCCAGCTCTGTCTCACTATAATATCATACTCAACAACATCCATCCATGGCAGTTAATTCTGCCTTCTTTTCTCTCCTTCCTTCCCCTATTTATATATCCTCTAGAGCAGGGGTGCCCAAACTCCAGAATCTAATTCCTGATGGTCTGAGGTGGAGCTGAGGCAATAATAACAGAAATAAAGTGAACAATAAATACAATGCACTTGAATCATCCTAAAACCATTCTCCTCAACCCAGTCTATGGAAAAACTGTCTTCCATGAAACCAGTCCCCGGTGCCAAAAAGGTTGGAGACTGCTGCTCTAGAGGTACCTGTTATTATCTGAAGCCCACATTTCTTGAAACCCTGCCTGCTCACCATCGTTGTACACAGTTCCCTCAGAGTCCTTCTCATAAAAGACTCCATGAGGCTGTATGCTGAATGGCTGGGAGGCACGGTTGTAGAAGATCACCAGGATGGTGTCACCCACCTCAGCCCGGATCACTGGTCCTGGAAAATGGGAAGGAGAGACAATGGGAATGAAAACAGTGATCACCAGGGAGGATGGAAACAGAAGGGAAAGGAAAGAAATGCAAAAGAGAGAAAACTTTTCTCTCTGTAATAATAAGAATAATCTTTTTCTAGTATATTGCCATTTGTAGTTATAAAAAGCAATTTAAAATCCACTATCTCAGGCTTCCCTGGTGGCTCAGTTGTAAAGAGTCTGCCTGCCTATGTGGAAGACATTGGTTCAACCCCAGATACAGGAGGATCCCATGCTGCAGAGCAGCTAACCCATGCACCACAACTACTGAGCCTGTGTTATGGAGCCTAGAAACCACAACTGCTGAGCCTACATGCCACAATTACTGAAGCCCAAGTGTTCTGGGGTCCATGCTCCACAACAAGAGATGCCACCATAATGAGAAGCTTACTTACCACAACTAGAGAGTGGCCTCTGCTTGCTGCAACTAGAGGAAAGCCTGCACAACAATGAAGACCCAGCATAGCCAAAAAGACTCAAATTACTAAAATCAGAAATGAAAGTAGGGACATTACTACTTATCTTATAGAAGTAAAAAAATAAAATTATAAGAGAATGCTATTAACAATTGTACATAAGCAAATAAATGAATTTCTAGAACAGAAAACCTACCAAGACTTAAGTGTGAAGAAATAGAAAATCTGAAAGACAAATAAGAAGATTGAACCATTAATCAAAAATATGGCAACTAAGAAAAGCCAGATGGCTTTACTGGTGAATTCTACTAAACATTTAAAGAACTACTATCAATTCTCATTTTTTAAAAATTTAAAAAATAAAATAAAATGCAAAAAAAAAAATATTCCCCTAAAATTGGAAAGGAGGGATTATATTCTAACCTATTCTATGAGGTAAGCATTACACTTATATAAAAACCTGACAAAGATATTACAAGAAAAGAAAAACTATACACCAATATTACTTCTGAACACTAATGCAAAAATCCCCAACAAATTACTAGCAAACGAAATTCAGCAGCATATTAAAAAGATTACATATCTTGACTAAGTCATATTTATTCCTGTAATGCAAGAATGTTTCAACACAAGAAAAACAGTCAGTGTAATACACTATGCTAACAAAATAAAAGAAAAAAAATCATCATCTTGGTTAATGCAGAAAAAGACACTGAACAAAATTGAACACCCTTTAATAATACAAAACATTCAAAAGCTAGGAATAGAAAGAGACTGCTTCAACATAATAATAGCCATATATGAAAACATCATATTCTATGTTGAAAGACTGACACTTTTCCTCTGAGATTAGGAACAAGCAAGGATGTTTGCTTTTACCACTTCTGTTCAACATATTACTGGGATTTCTAGCCAGAGCAATTAGTCAAGGAAAATAAATAAAAGATATCCAAACTGGAAATGAAGAAGTAAAATATCTCTATGTGAAGATGGTATGATCCTTATCATAATTATTTGGAAAATCTTAAAGAGCTTCCACACACACACACACACAAAAAAACTAAAATAAATGAATTCCTCAAAAGAGCAGAATACAAAATCAAGACACAAAAGTCAGTTTCACTAACAGTGAAAAATCTGAAAGTTAAATTACAAAAGCAATTTCATTTATAATACCAAGAAAATAATAAAATACTTAGACATTATTTAACCAAAGAGGTGAAAGATTTGTAGAAAGAAAACTATAAACCATTGATAAAATACATATGAAAGTGGAAATACATCCCATGTTCATAGGTCAGAAGAATTAATATTGTTAAAATGTCAATTCCACATGAGCAATATGTAATCTTAAGGGACTCCAAGCAGCAAAATAATCTTTGGGGTAAAAAGAACAAACTGGAAGACATTACATGTCCTGATTTTAAAACTTACTACAAAGCTATGGTAATCAAACCAGTGTGGTAGTAGCATAAGGACGACAGATATATAGATCAATGGCATAGCATAGAGAGCCCAGAAATAAATCCTCACAGATATGAGGACAACTTTTTAAATAAATGGTGTTGAGAAAACTGAATTTACATATGCAAAAGAGTGGCTGGACCTTTACCTAACATCATATGCAAAAAAATTAACTAAAAATGGATCAAAGATATAAATTTGCCTAAAACAATAAAACTGTTTATAAACATATGGCAAAATCTTCATGACACTGGATTTGGCAATGATTTCTTGGCTATGGCACCAAAGGCACAGATAATTTAAAAAATACTGTATTTCGTGAAAAAACATTAAATGTGTATCAAGAGACACTACCAACAGGGTCTACCTGGTGGTCTAGTGGTTACGATTCCACACTTCCAAGTCAGAGGTGCAGGCTCAATCCCTGGTTGGGGAGCTAATATCTTACATGCCATGAAACACAGCCAAGGAAAAAAAGAAGAAGAAGAACAGTAGCAACAGAGTGAAAAGGCAGTCCACAGAATGAGAGAAAATATTTGCAAATCATATGTGGCAAGGGATTAATATCCAGAATATATATAGAACTCCTAAAACTCAACAACAAAAAAATAATTCAAATAAAGATGCACAAAGGACTTGAATAGACATTTTTCCAAAGAAGATATACAAACAGTCAGTGGGCACATGGAAAGATGCTCAACATCATTAATCATCAGGAAAATGCAAGTCAAAACTGCAATGAGCCATCTCCTCATACCTATTAGGATAGATAATATGAGAAAAATAAGTGTTGCCAAGGATGTATAGAAATTGGAACCCTTGTGCACTGCTGGTGTGAGCGTAAAATGGTGCAGTTACTGTGGAAAACACCATGGCAGTTCCTCAAATAATAAAACTAGACCTACCATAAGATCCAGCAATTTCATTTGTGTGTATATACCCAAAACAATTGAAAGCATGTCTCAAAGAAACATTTGTGTACCCATATTCATAGCAACATTATTTCCAATGGCTAAAATGTGGAAGCAAATCAACTGTTCACTGATAGACAAATGAATATAAGTTTAGCAAAACTTATATACTTACAGTGGAAATTCTTCAATATACTACAACATGGCTAGACCTTAAGGACATTATACTAAGTGAAATGTCAGTCACAAAAAAGACAAATACTGTATAATTCCACTTATATGAGGTACTTAAGGTAATCACAAGTACAAGGTGGCTTCCCTGGTGGCTCAGAGGTTAAAGCGTCTGCCTGGAATGCAGGAGACCCGGGTTTGATCCCTGGGTCTGGAAGATCCCCTGGAGAAGGAAATGGCAACCCACTCCAGTACTCTTGCCTGGAGAATCCCATGGAGGGAGGAGCCTGGTAGGCTACTAGTCCATGGGGTCGCAAAGAGTCCAACACGGCTGAGCGACTGAACTGAACTGAACTGAACTGAAGGTAATCAAAATCATAGAGACAGGAGGTATTAATAGAATGGTAATTGGCAAGGGTTTGGGGGGATAATAGGTAATTATTTGTTAATTGGTATATTGTTTCAGTTTTACAAGATGGAAAGAGTATGGAAATGGATGGTGGTGATGGCTGTGCAATGTTATGAATGTACTTAATACCATTGAACTACATACTTTAAAATGATTAAGATGGTAAATTTTATGTTAAACACACTCCAGTACTCTTGCCTGGAGAATCCCATGGAGGGAGGAGCCTGGTAGGCTACTAGTCCATGGGGTCGCAAAGAGTCCAACACGGCTGAGCGACTGAACTGAACTGAACTGAACTGAAGGTAATCAAAATCATAGAGACAGGAGGTATTAATAGAATGGTAATTGGCAAGGGTTTGGGGGGATAATAGGTAATTATTTGTTAATTGGTATATTGTTTCAGTTTTACAAGATGGAAAGAGTATGGAAATGGATGGTGGTGATGGCTGTGCAATGTTATGAATGTACTTAATACCATTGAACTACATACTTTAAAATGATTAAGATGGTAAATTTTATGTTAAACATATTTTGCCACAATAAAATATTGAAGGAAAAAAAAAAAAAGGCTGGGGACCTATCCTGAATACCAGCTAATGATAGCTCTTTTCTACTTACCACTCACTCTCTTTTCCAAACCAAGGTGTGTTTCTGCTCCTTATTATCTCCCTATCCAGCTAATGAAACACCAATTGTCCATTGTCAGATCTCAGAAAATCAACTGGTAAATACCTAACCCCAGAATATGGTCTATTATATTATTTCATTTTCAAAGTTTTCTCCCATCTAATCTATCTTGTTGCCTGGCTCTACTAGGTGAATAAGCCACTTCCCTGGTGGCTCAGAGGTTAAAGTGTCTGCCTGGAATGCAGGAGACCAGGGTTCGATCCCTGGGTCGGGAAGATCAAAAAAAAAAAAAATAAAGGTTTCAGTAGTCAAGTATATATAATACATGATGTATATTTTACTCCCATCATGGAGATTCATGATAAACAAAAATAAATCCACAGCTCTGGGAAGCCCTGTACCAAAGAATACTATTTGACTATGTTTAACTTAGTGTTTTGCAGACATTTTCAGACCCATAACCCTTTTCCATAAAACACTACTCTCTTGGGACTCATTCTGAGAAATGTTGGTCTAGAGTATGTTTCTGAGTAGCCACCAGGCTCCAGTTTTTAAGCCCTCCCCAATTCTCTGGCTCTAGTCAATTAAATTCATCAGTTAAGGATTCCTCACCAAGAATTCCAAGATGCTTATCCTCCTCCAGCTGCACCTTTTCCTGGAATGTCTCATCTTGGAAGGCTTCATACCGAACTTTCCAGTAAGTGCCCCCAATTCGGATGGAGCTCTTCTGGAAGAATTTATCTGAGCCACTGGCATATAAGGAGACAAATATCAAATTATTTAGCTATATATCAAATAGACTCCCATTGCACACTTGTTCTTATCAAGTTATGGATCTTTGTTTAGGAAGGACCTCAGAGATCATCCAGGTTAGTATCCATCTAGTGAAGGTATCTCCTCTGGCAAAATACAAATTAATGATACATAGCTTCTCCTTCAGCCTTTCCAAGATCAGGAAACTCATTTTCAGAGAAAATAATTCCTCTTACTGTTGGATAGTTTTTACAATTGGAGTTCTTTACAGTAGGCTGAAATCCTCTTGCTTCTAAGTTCTAGATGTTGGGATCAGTTCTATTCTCCAGAGTTATGTAGTCTTACATCTGTCCTTAATCATCCTCAGGTACTCAAAATCTTTTCTCCCCTTAATATCTTTCATTTAAAAATGAAAGCACACTAACTTAGAAAGACTAGTTGTAGATTCTTAGAAGCCATGCTGACACCCAAGTGCCTACTTTTCTATATTTTCTGCAGACTCATTCTATTATTTCCTACTGGAGAATAAACATGATTTGATGTTCTATAGTATTTTCCATAAACTCTCTTAGTCATCAATCTAGTGCATTTTTTAAAAAGATCAGGAATCACTGATAGCCCAGTGAGTCAGTGTAACTTAAGGCCCAGCAACTGATTAGGGCACCAACCTCCTACTTTATCTTGCCCATATCTGAGTCATGGATGAAGCATGAAAATTTGGAAAAATTCCTCAAAAA
Source organism: Cephalophus harveyi (assembly GCA_006410635.1). Lineage (NCBI taxonomy): Eukaryota > Metazoa > Chordata > Mammalia > Artiodactyla > Bovidae > Cephalophus > Cephalophus harveyi. The sequence goes on from SJYT01012936.1 coordinate 34,053, forward strand.
GGAGGGACATGGAATGATCATAAGGCAGGTTCCTTCCCCTCGTCTTATACTTTCAGAGTACATTTTACACTTCAGCTTAAATGTGTCCTTCAGACCATGGTAAAGAAAGAAAGGAGCAACATGATAAATAATTGGTAAATTAGAATTGGAGAAATGTCATTTTAAATTACATGACCCCGTCTTGGCCTTCTTTTCTGCTTGGACCCCTTGCTGGGAATATTTGACATGACCATATAAAAAGCTTTATAACTCTCCAAGAGCAGGCACTCTTGCAGGGTCATGAGAATTTGATTAATAGTTGTGCCATTAACTCCAGACAATGATTGTGATCCCCAAGTGAAGTGAGAGATTTCTGAGAGGGAGTAATAGGTGTTTGTGGGTAGACTAAGGAGTAGAGAGAGGAAACACATTACTTCTTACCTGCCTGGCTCCCTCAAATTCTTTCCCGTACTCCCATCATGCCCCATAGGGCCATAGTCCCATTGAATCTCATGGGCCTCAATGAAGTACTGACGGACTTTGCCTGTGAGTAAGTTCACGGGAGGTGCCATGGAGCAAGACTTGACCTTGTAGAGTGCTTGCATGCCATCTGGAGGAAAAACATCAGTGTTGGCTCCATTCTACCCAATACATCTTTTACACAGGTGACTCATCTTCCTCCTTTTCCTAATGTTTCCTGCTTTCACCCTTCACTAGGCTCTTTACCCCTCCCTCCAAATGAGCTACTTTCACTCCTAAAGAGCCTGACTGGGAGACAGGGAGTGCAAGTGGGAATTCAAGTATCTCCCACCTGCTCACCACTACTAACTCATTTATCAGACCTCTATTCTTGCCTCTGCAAAATGCTTACACTGGATCAACATGACAGAACTTGAAGTTAAAATACCTGAATTCCAAGTCCAAGCCTTATCACTATCTATAAGAATTTAGGCAAGTCACTTCCTAGATCTGAGCTTAACCTCTGATTTGTAAATGGGGAGAATAGAGAAATCTACTACACTAGGCCCATGGAAGCATCAAATTTTAAAAATAAGACTGTTATTTATAAAATGGGAAGCTTCCAAAGTAAAGGAACATCTACATATGAAGATGAAGCTTCACACTTGGAACTGTCAGGAAAGTGTAGATTCTAAGTAGTGTTTCCAAATGTTGAGTTGTTACATTGAGGCATAGTGGTAATAGATGATACTGTGTTATATTTGCTTGGCTGTGTATAGAGGTCATTCAGGCACATTATCTCATTTGAGTCTCACAACATCCCAAGGAAATCTGAAATTTGAAATTAGAAATCTGAGCTATGAAGGAGGAGGAAATAAGGATATTCATTTTCATTGAATGTGTACTATCTGCCAGACCCTTTATTGGGTGATTTACATATTTTAGTTACTTCCTTCAGTCCTCATAACTAGCCTGTGGAACAGACTTGATGTCCCCTTTTGTAGATGAAGTTTTCTTTCTAAGGATCAGAGAGGTTACATAACTTGTCCAAGATTACACAGCTAGTCAGAGGTAGAATTAAGATTTAAGTGCCTATCTTCCAACTGCACATTTGAGTGCTCATTTTCTTCTCTTGTATCCAGTCTTGGTCTCATCATTCCCCCATCTCTAAGCTTCAAAATCCCATTATTTCTCTGAAACCTCTTTACAACTTTATAAGGTGGGAAATATTATTGCAATCCTCAGATGAGGAAACATAGACTCAAAAAATATGACATGACTTACCAAAGGTTCATTCATCCATTCCTCTACCATTTTATGTTAGAGACAGGGAAGATAAAACCCAGAGAGCATGCCCAAGGTCAACCTGCAATTTAACGACTGAGCTGGGAAGGAACCTGGAATCCCAGAATGCTAATGTTTCATCGTTTACATCCAGTTATCTCACATGAAAGACCAATCTTTATGGCTCCAGGTCAGAAACCCAGGCTCCTGATAACCATCACTGCCACCTACCTCCTATATCTAAAGGATCAGAGATGTTGGATCTTACCTTGCAAATGACTATTCACTTGGCAGCTGATTAACCAGGTGCCAGGTTCCTGGGGCACCATCTCAGCACTCACAAAAGTGGCTGGAAAGATATGAGCCACATCAGTTCTATGACCTCGGATGGTCAGCATCTGTCCATGGAAGAAAACTGTGTGGACATCTACCTCATTGCCCATGCCAAACAAGTGCCAGGCCACACGTTTCTGTGCACACATACTTAGATCTGGCAAGTTTCCAAATACAAAGCCATTTATTGCTGCAAGATAAAACACAAAGAAAATATCAGAGTTAGGAAATGATAGCCCAATGAGAGAAGCCTTACCATCTGACAATAATAATAGGTAACACTTAGGTGAGGTTTCAAAGAGTACACTGTGCTGACCATATGCATTATCTCATATAAATCTCACAAACAGTCCTGGGAAATAGGCAGAATTCACTGGTATGGAAAAAAAATGCGAAAATCTAGGCTCAGAGAGGTAAAGTTATTAATACTTCTCTCCCAAGACCACAGAGGTATTAAGTGGTAGTGCTAGGATTCAAACCCAGCAATCTGAGGAAGCTTTCTAAGAAATGGAGTTTTATTTTATAAACCTTCTTTCCTTCTAGGCCAATTTCATTCTGAAATTTCCACAGGGAAATTGTCAAGTTAACTAATTTTCATTACAAGCAATTGGTATAAAACTCAAAAGAAATTTGAGCTTTCCAAACCATCTTTCACATAATCCCCTTGAGTTTTCACCTCCCCTTGGGACTCTGGTTTTGAGCCTACCTCTGTCACTATGTAAATCACTCTTATAATTAAACAAAAGCAAAAACAACTTTTTTCATTTCTAAAATCCATTTTCTGTCCATGCCTTAGGACTTCTGTGCCTTTTGTTTGTTTTAAATTTAATTAAGATGGTTGTGGTGTTAGAGAAGACTCTTGAGAGTCCATTGGACTGCAAGGAGATCCAACCAGTCCATCCGAAAGGAGATCAGTCCTTGGTGTTCATTGGAAGGACTGATGTTGAAGCTCAAACTCCAATACTTTGGCCACCTGATGTGAAGAGCTGACTCATTTGAAAAGACCCTGATGCTGGGAAAGATTGAAGACAGGAGGAGAAGGGGATGACAGAGGATGAGATGGTTGGATGGCATCACCAACTTGATGGACATGGGTTTGGGCAGACTCTGGGAGTTGGTGATGGACAGGGAGGCCTGGTGTGCTGCAGTTCATGGGGTCACAAAGAGTCGGACACGACTGAGTGACTGAACTGAACTGAACTGAACACCCTTATGGGAACTCATTTCTTCTCTCTATAAAACATGTAATTTTTCCCGGTTGCATCCTTTTTAAAACAAAGAAATGTTAACTAGTTATATCATTGGGCAACCCTAGACAGTGACTAAGCATAGAGTATATGACTTTGGAATCAACAACCCTGGGCTGTTCCATGTTATACGGCAAGGTCGGGAAGATCCCCTGGAGAAGGAAATGGCAATCCACTCCAGTATTCTTGCCTGGAGAATCCCATGGATGGAAGAGCCTAGTAGGTTACAGTTCACGGGGTCGCAAAGAGTCGGACACGACTGAGCGACTCACACGACGACACGACCTAATGGCAAGAGCATGTGGTCAGAGAGATTAGGGTTGGAATTTTAGCTGTGCCGTTTATTTTCTGTGTAATCCTACAGCCTTGGTTTACTCATGAGTGAAACATGGAAAAACCACCTACTACCCATGGTCCTTGTGAGGATTAAAAAGAACCAGGTATGTGAAAACATTCACCAAATACTAGGCCCAGTGGAGAACCTCAATCAGTGTTCACTGTTATATGTGGTCAATTACTCCCAGCTCACCGTGCATCCTATTGCTCTCCTGAAAGTCCTCATCTTCTTTGTCCACTGAGGCAGGGTCTGAGCAGTAAGTGGCAATGTTCTCATTGATATGCCAGCTAAGGTTCTCATCTATCACACTAAAAAGGAGGAAGAAATCATTGTCCACATCCTGTCGCCGAGGAGGGAAGCTCCCATCCAGGGTTCCTATTGAAAGTAAGAAAAGAACCTTTAAGAACCTTCTTTCTTTAGCAACAGTAAACTGTAAGGGGTACTCACAAGTAAGGATAGAAAGAGTGGAGCCTTAAGAGTCCATCAGCAACAGAAAAGTATATAGAACCTTCTGCTGCTAACTTCTATTTCCAAACTCCTTAGTTAAAGTCACCAATTCAGTTGAGCCTAAGACTTGAAGGTGAAGTACATAGAGTCTAGAATAATTCCCTCCCACCATCCCTGCCTATGTCTTCAACTCAGGGCCTTATTCTGACCACAACACACAGGTCTTTAGGACTGACTATACCTTAAACATACCACATTTCCAACCAAACTTACCATCCTCCCCAAATTCTGATGGCTACACTTTCAATCCTATCCAAAAAACTATTAATACACATTTGTTCTTATGTAACTTGATTTCTAATTTGAGGTTTTTTTTTTTTTTTAATGAAATAAGAAAAAAGCAGCAAGTATTTTTTTGTTTGTTTTTTAAAAAATAACTAAATAGAAAAAAAATAGTGAAAAGGGAGTTTGGTAGAGCTTATTTTTGCTAATAAATGAGGGTGTTAAATTAATGCTTTCCAGGCTGTTGCTCAATATTTAGGTGATTCAATTTTATCACGGCTCCCTCTAGATATCCCAAAGTGTATCTTCAGCTCACACTTGGGGCTTATACCTCTTTTACAGGTTATAAGGGGTCCAATGAGACCAGTAGCAATATCTCGTGGAGCATCTACATGAGAATGGTAGACCCAGGTGAGGCATGCTGGGTCAGCATCAGTGGGTGCATGGCCTTCTGGAATGGTCCAGTTGTAGATGTGGCTGCCTCCTGGGGGTACAGAATCATCAGCTTTCAGCCAACCAGAGGAACCATCTGGATACAAGGAACCTAAGAAATGAAATTGCACATGCTCAGTCCCAGGGTGAGAGAGACCTAGCAGATAGAGAAATCAGGAGAGTGCTGACATATGAGATATCTAGTTTCAGTTTTGTGGAAGGTAGAGTTCTAAAGTTCAGCACAGTATTCCTCACAACCTGAGGAAGGTCAGATTCAGGTAATACCTAGTCAAGAACCCTAGACTTCAAATCAACAGCAGGTTAAAAAAAGGTGACAGCCCTTGGGGAAGGAGATATGGCCATTGAAAGTACTATACAGCTTAACCTAGTAATGCTCCAGTGCAAAGCCAATGACAGGGAGGCAAGAGAAAATAAAAATTCCCTTCCTCTGAGCACTCACTTTGGAAAACAAAAAGAAGACAGCCAAAGAATTTCAGTCTGAAGGCAACTCAATTATCAAATGGGCTACTTATGAAAGAGAAAACAGAGGGAAAATAATTTGCCCAAGGTGATACGGGGAGTTAACAATCAAGTTAGGACCTTCTGACTTCTCTATTCCTCACTCACTGGTGTGTCAGTATTATAAACTGTTGGGCCTGGGATAGTGGGAGCTATGGATGAGTGAACCAATCTTCCTCTTAAGAAGAAAATTCACAGAACACTCCTCTATTTCCAAAACAGTCAAATATTTTATGGGAATTCCATTCAAGCAAATTTTGTGATAAAAGGTAAATTGAATCACTATATTTTTAATGAACAATTGAGGTTTAGAGATGGGCAGTGACTTGCCCAAAGTTACACAGTGTATGAATAGCCGAGCTGATAATGGTACCCATATTTTCTCTGGGGAGAGTAACTGCCACTTCAGTTCAAAAAAGAAAACTATCTTCATTCCCAGCTTCTCTCTCTCTCTCATAAGACAGTAAAGAAAAAGGGATGTTTGCTGCAGGTAGGAGAAAGAAAAGGTGGGATATTTTACCTTCTGAGTCCTTTTCATAGAATACACCATGGGGATGGATGGTATAGGGACGAGTGGCAAAATTCTTCAAGTGGATAAGGATGACATCTCCCACCTCAGCCCTCAACACTGGCCCCAGGAAGCCCAACCAGGCTGGCTGAACCATTTCATCCATGTATGAGTCATCCTTGTATTCCTTGTAGATGGTCTTCTTGTAGCTGTTCCCTATTCTGTTCTTGTCAGACTTCAAGAAGCTAGCAGCTACTCTGGGAAGGAAGGAAAAAGAGACTCACATTTTTGCCTTTCTTCTAGAGGAAGCTGATCAAAACGTGACCATTTTTGTTTAGGGCAAAATAAGAAGAAATGGGATTGTACTGATCAAAATATGAAAGCCTTAGGCTAGGATCTGATTGTTAGACAATGAGAAGTATTAACTTAGAATATATGAATTTGCCAATATGCACTTTTAACCTACAAAATCGGCTCCTCAGGTAGGACAGTGGTAAAGAACCCGCCTGCCAATACAGGAGACATAAGAGATGCAGGTTCGATCCAGGGTTGAGAAGATCCCCTTTAGAAGAGCATGGCAACACACTCCAGTATTCTTGCCTGGAGAATCCCATGGACTGAAGAGCCTGGCGGATTATAATCCATAGAGTTGCAAAGAGTCAGACATGACTGAAACAACTTACCACTCATGCACACAACCTATAAAATAGGCAGATTCACTCACTACAGCCTAATATATAGTAGTGGGGAGGCAACCAACTATGAACTGACCCTTTTAAAGTGCTCAACTTCCTATCCAGTTGGCTTGACTTAGTGTTGTCCTGCTATATACGGGAAGTCTTACAGCATAATGGTTAAGATCGTAAACTCTGGAGCCAGGGAGTTTCAATTAAATGCCAATATTGCCATTTCCCCTGGAGAAGGGCATGGTAAACCAGTCCCGTATTCTTGCCTGGAGAATCTCCACGGACAGAGGAGCCTGGTGGGCCACACTCTATAGGATCACAAAGAGTCAGACACGACTGAAGTGACTTAGCATGCATGCATTGCCATTTTCAAATCTGTAGGACTTTTAACACTTTACTTAACTTCTCTGAGTATAATTTCTCCATCTGTAAGATGGAGGCAATCATGGTACCAGCTGTTACTGGTTACTAAAGTAATTAAAATACATAAAGAGTTTAGAAAAATGCTTGGAAAATAGTAAAAAACAAACAAACAAACAAAAAAAAAACAATGTTATCTATTACTTCAAAGTATTGGAAATGA
>SJYT01012936.1:44013-56330 GCA_006410635.1 Cephalophus harveyi
CAGAAATTAACACAATATTAAAAATCAACTATATTTCAATTTAAAATAATGTCAATATTTGTAATGTGTGTATATGTCAGACATTGTTTAAAATGTTTTACAGATTAAATCATTCAATCCTCACAACAGTACTATGAAGCAAATATCTTTATTATCCCCATATTATTAGAAAGAGGAACTATAAAACAGAGATATGATGTAATTTGTCAAAGTTCCCATAGTTAACAATCAGCAGAGTTGGCTTGTGTGGTAAAAGGAGTATGGGTTCAGTGTTTATGCTTTTCTTTCTCTGAAGTATAAGTGATTGACAATATTATATTACTTTCATGTTAATTACCACACTATACTACTTTTTGCAAAATATATTTGCACATGAACAGAGAACATTTGCAGACATATCTTGCTTTATTATGCTTCACTTTAATTCACTTCACAGACATCATGTTTTTTACAAACTGAAGGTTTGTGGCAGTTCTGCATTGTCAGATGATGTTTAGCACTTTTTAGCAATAATATTTTAAAATTGATATATGTACATTTTTAAAGACATAATGCTATTATACACTTAATTGACTACAGTATAGCATAAACATAACTTTTATATGCACTAAAAATTTTTTTTAAAGTATGAAGGTTTATTACAACATGAACTTTACTGCAGAAGTCTGGAATTGAATCTGCAATATCTCCAAGGTATGCTTCTTTGTGTTTATAGCTATTGTCATATCTGAGAATACCCCATATACTCTGAAATAAGCAATCACATGTAATTATGATCACTTCCAGAGAGAGACATATATATTTATATAGGCAAAGATACATCTAATGAGCATCATTCATGATGATGATAATAATGATGGTAACTATCATTCATGGAGAAATTACTATACAATAAACATGATGCTCAGTTCTTACACAAATTATTTCACTAAATCTTCAACCTAACCACATGATATTAGGGACTTTAATTGAAAACAGAAAGTAAAAAATATGCACAGACACATGTGGATAGGAAATGCCCAGATATTTACCCTGATTGATAAATAAAACTATGGACCTCTCTAAAAGTTCTCAAACACTTCCACACAAAGCAGTGGCACAAGTTTGTTGTTACTCCCCCCAGTTTTCACAGGACATTTGGAAGAAGCCCTTGATATGGGGCAGAACCTGCCTTGCCTGGAGAATCCCATGGACAGAGAAGCCTGGCAGGCCATGGTCCATAGGGTTGCAGGGAGTCGGACATGACTGAAGTGACTAAGCATGCTGCCTTGGATTCTTCTAAAATCTGGCTTTCCTGCTGACCAATTGTGTAGACTTGGGTAATATTTAGGCACTCTGAACCTGTTTTCTTATCTATAAAATATATCTAATTCTATAAGCTTTGGAGAAGTAAATTAGAAAACTTACATGAAAAGGCCCCAGGAAAATTAGTGTTTAGAATATAATAAACTATAACTGTTGGTTTCCTTCCTCTTCTTTCTCCCTCCTGGCGACAGTTTGTTAATTTATCTTTACTGTCTCCCACACATCATATATTTCAACTCTAAGGGCTAGCTTAAATCTTATCTGCTCCAGAAGGCCCCTTGTAGCCTCTTCATATCACTGTCCTCTGAAGAACTACTTACTCTAAATAGCATAAAATTGCATGAAGTCAGACTTTGTATTATTATTACTTTTGTCTCATAAGCTGCCTCATGAACTGCCTTTATTTACCAGCTTGAACTATAAATTCCTTGAGAGTGGATGTATTATCTTAGAAGTTTTTGTGTATCTATTGAAAGATACTTTGATGGGAGTCCTGCAGATACATTTTACATTGAAGACACAGGCTTTGGAATCAGACTACCTAAACAAACCCTGGCTTCACTTTTCCTAGCTGTGTGACTTGATAAACTGCTTTACTTCTCTGGCCCTTGTGTTTTCATCTTAAATGGAATTAATATTATTTACTACTTCTCAGGGTAGTTTTGAGGATTAAATGAAATAAGATCCGTAAGTGAATAGAACACAAATAAATATTTAAGTGCACCAGTAAAGGACCAAAAGGCATTAGTGGCTATGATTATTACAGATAAGGAAATAGGTTTAGAAATGAAAATTGCCAGGCTCACAAAACTTTAACATTTTATGGATATCCGTAACAGAAACACATTCATAAGTTCCTATATACAATAGCACATTGTAAGCATACAGGCACATGCATATAGCTGAGATTAGTTTCTTTGGAACCAAATTGATATAATGAAAAGAACCAGAACTTTTGAATCAGATAAACTCAGGTTTGAGTACTGTTTTCAAATGTGTTTGAAAGAAACAGCACAGGGACTTAGTAGGTATCTGATAAATATAATTTCTTGTTTCCTCTAGTTACTAACTTCCTATTTTATTCCTAAAGATGCATTTGTTGTTGCTATTACTATTGTTGTTTTTAAATTAGGTTTATTATTATAAAACAAAAGAAAGGGAGAACCCATAACATTCTTTTAGAATCATTTGTATATTTCATAGTAAAATGAAAGACTCTAGACTCAGAAAAAAATAGATTCTAATTCTGGAATCATCATTTACTAGTTGTATAACATGGAACAAGTCACTTAGTTTCTTGAACCTGAGTTTTCTCATTTCTTAAATGGAGATAATCTCTGGTTTGGCCTCCTGATTAGTTTGCTATGAAAATCAAATGAGATGAAGGATTTGGAAGCCCTACATAAATTATTCATTTGGGGAGGGCTATTTTTAATCAGTTGAGCCCACAGGAGGAGATATTATAGAAAGTCCAGACTGAGGAGGAAAAATAAAAAGGGAAAGGTAAAAGGGGAAAGGGGAAATGAAATAATATGAGGAAGAATCCCGGAGGAAAGTTAAAAAGGAGGACAGAAGGAAGAGGTGCTCAAAAGATGGGAGGGAGAAAGAGAAAGAATTTCTGGGATACTTTGAATTAGACATAATTTAGTTAATATACACTGAGATTAGACAAACCTTACTTTCCTGTCATGCCAATGTTACCTGGGCCTGGTCCCCTTTATCCACAATTTGCATCACTGTTTTTCCTAGAATTTTCAAATTGTTCCTTTAATGTGATAATGCTCTTTTCTCTCTGAGTTGGAGTATACTGGCCTGGATAAGCATATCCTGGGCAAAGGATCATTCAACTGAACACAGAAATGCTGAGCTATCCTAGAGGTTTTGTCCCTAGTTTCAGCAGTCTTATTAATAGAACCCTCTATCAAGATTGACCTTATGGTCTTCTACTTTCTTAATGTTTTTGTGGCTTTTTCTTCACCTTGTGACTCAAAATAGGGCATTTCCTCACCTTTAGGCAGTATGGGACTTTTTTTTACTAGAAGGGAAAATCAAGAGAGTGTTGAGAGCCTCAAAAGATTCCATATAGCACAAGTACAATTTATATTATTTTTAATCATTGTCACTGTATCCTACTATGTCAGAAGTGGGGAAATTGAGGCCCAGAGGGAGAGACTCTAAGTCTCTAAGTCCTAAGAGCTAGTACTAGAACTTAAGATCCTTTAGCCTGACAACCATGTATATCATCACTGTGCTTTTCCTGGGACAATATGATTTTACTACATATGTGCACTTATATTAAGGGTTTTTCTTTATTTCCTCATACCCTAGTTGTGGTATAATGGAAAGTATACTGATACGAAATTATAAGACCTGGGTTGAAATTATTTTTTTGCCTATAATTGCTAAGTATCTTTCAACAAGTCAGTTTCACCTATTTTGCTTCAGTTTTCTCATCCAAAATTATGGATAATATTTCACAAATTGTTTTGAGGATCAAACAAAATAATGGATGTATGAGCCCCTTTCAAAGGGCTTAGAATACAATAAATGATTAGTAAAAGTCTTAATGCATTAATGGATTCATACATCCATAAAAACTTCTAGAAACTATACTTTTTCAGCCCCTTGACATGACATATAGAAAACGGAGACCAGAGAGATAAAGGGGTTTGCTTAAAGCCAAGCAACCAGTTACTGGCAAGGCCAGAATTTGAACCCATATTTTCAAAAACATTTCTTCTACTTAGGCACTAAGTATGAGAAACAATTTAGATTTTAAGCTGATAGCTTAGTTCAGTTATCATTTACTGTCTTGCTCTGTGCCAATCTGGATCTCAAAGTATGAAAGTAAGTAGTTGTTTTTAAGTGTTCCACCACCTTAATAAACCCCACAAACTGAGACCAAGAAATGAGCATACTATTTTAACAGGAAAATTAACTACTGTCTACAACTCCAGGATCATCTCTGAAACAGCTGAGCAATGTCCCTGGCCATTTTGATGAGAGGAACAAAGAGAGCATATTTTACATTTTAACTTTCCTGCACATTCAGCCGTGCTTCCTCCTTCTCAGCCACTGACTTTCTCTCCCTGTGGGCCCAGGATTTCTCTAAACCAAGCTGAATATAAAGTTTTGTTTTTTGTTTCAAAGAAAAGGAGGTAGGGTTTAGAAAGGGGTGGAGGAAGCTTACCTTTGCTGGAGAAAACTCTTCCATATTCATGTCAGCGGCCTACTGAGGTTAAACTGCAGACTCCAGCATGAGTCTGCCAGCCCTGCTCAGTTAGTATCCTGGGTTACAAGGCCTTTCTCATAAACAAAGTCCGGGGCTCCAATTGGCTGGTGTTACTGGGAAGGAGTGAATGGAGGCTGGGGCAGTTCTGGTTGCCCTCTTTTCCAGAAACTAATCTACTGGACTGTTTTGTTCCGGACCTGGTTTGGTACAAAACCCAGTATGGTTCCTTAACCATATCCGGGTGTTTTCCAAATCCTGGTTAGGATTTCCAGAGGAATTACAAGAGGGTGGGTTGCACTTCTGTTATCTCAGCTTGCTGGTTGCTATTTGCTGAGAGGGAGGAGGAAATACACTGTCAGTGAAACTGGTGAAACCTCATAGAAAGATTCCAATACCTCCCTTTAAGAAATAGGGCCCACTGCAAGGGTTATGAGATGTGAGAAGAGCTCCCATACCCAATACTTTCTCTTGTCGTGAAGCACAGTTATCAGCCCTGCTATTATTCTGAGACAATGGTTGCTTGGTAATAGAGAAAAATAAAACTGGTAATAAAACAAAGAGCTTTCTACATGCTAGTCACTATGTTAATCACTTTACATATATTCTCATTTAAAACTCACAATTATTCTATGAAAAGAATATGTTAATTAATATTTTACAACTGAAGAAAAGCAGGCTCTGAGAGGGAACGTAACCGTTCAAAGTCACACCATTAATAAGAGGGGGGAATTGTAGTAGGTCTGTCTAGTTTAGTCACTGCTCTACCACACTCTGCTACTTAATGGAGAAACCCAGAAAGCCCTTTTGCAACGAGGGAAGTGACTTCACAATTATTGAGTGCTTGCTGTCCACCAGTCATTGCTAGATTTTTTTTTTTTAATGTACATTAACTTTGCCACTGCCATTCTTAGCAGCTTCTTGAGTGAACTCCCAGGGTCATATTACTTATATTTTTCATTGTGGAGACCAGGTGCAGCTAGCAGATAGCTTGGATTAACATAGATTAGCACCCTAAAACCTAAGAAGACCCAGAAGAATTGGAAATATTATTTTTTTTAAATGGAACTAAAAAAATATCAAAATGGGTCCCAAAATCTCTGAGTGAAGCTGGATTCTGAATTTGTTTAAAAGCAAAGGCCATCTTTGTTCTTGCTAGAAAGAGAGGGTAGTGAAAAATCACTAGCCTGAGTCAAGTGACCCAAGTTCCTTCCCTAACTTGCTCTTGAAGTAGTCAGCTATGTGGCCTTGGTACAGGACTTTCTTTTCTTTGGGCCTAAGTCTTTTCATTTGTACATTGAGAGCCTTAAACTAGATATAGACTCTCTCAGCCCTATAAATATACATATCTAGGATTCCATGAAGAAACCATATTCTTGATATTAAGAGTAGAAGAAAAAGAGGTTTTAAACATGCAAAGTGTAAGAAAAGAGTGGGTGCAGAGTAATTTGTGGAGAACTCCATGTCTCTTTGGGAAGGATTATATCTACCCATCAGAATCAGCTATAGGAAGGAAACAGGTATGATGGCAGTTCCACCATCTAGTATCCTTACTTGTGATGAGGTGATCTTGGCTAGGAGCAGGTGCTGTTCCCCAGGCAGTCTCGACACATTATTTTTTTCTCTCTCGAATTTAAAGTATCTGGAGCAAGGTCCAGGGAGGAGGAGTTTCAAAGACTGAGGCAGTGGGGCAAAGTCTGGGTCATAAAACACTGGAGGTGCTTAAAGGTGCCTATACACGTAGGAGCTACCCCTACAGACTGCATCTCAGGCAAAGCCAAGTAGAAGCACCAGTAGGGAGAAAGGAGGAACCACTGTTTATTCAGCTCCTTTAGAAATGATCAAGGGAAGCTGGATCAGGTAACAGCAGGCCCTAGGACTATCTGCCTCTTACCCCACTTAGCACAAATGTGGACCTTGAAGCTGGAGGTGGGAAGGTGGAGATCAAACCCATTAAGCTGGGATCCAAGTCCAGGCTTTAAGGCATTTATTAGAGGGAGGGGTAGGGATAAGGCCTGTGTTCTGACTCACAAATGATAACAATAAACAAATCTTATAGATATGCTTAAGCTTCCCTGGTGGCTCAGAGGTTAAAGTGTCTGCCTGCAATGCGGGAGACCTGGGTTCGATCCCTGTGTAGGGAAGATTACCCTGGAAAAGGAAACAGCAACCAACTCCAGTATTCTTGCCTGGAGAATCCCATGGACAGAGGAACCTGATGGGCTACAGTCCACGGGGTCGCAAAGAGTCGGACACGACTGAGCGACGTCACTTTCACTTCACTATAGATATGCTTGAGTCAACACAGTGAAGGCTGCAGGAAGCCAGCTAGGCCAGATTTCTGAGCCTATATTATTCATTCAGCAGTTCACTGAATAGACACCCAGTACTAACATATGAAAATCCTGAGCATATTTTTAGTGCCTTTCCTCAAGGATCACCTTAAAATGGTTTAAGTTGATATCTATAGACCAGGAGTTGGCAAACTGTTTCAGTAAAACTCTAGTTTGTAAATAATTTATGTGCAAAACATATAGTCACTTTCTCTCATAACTATTAAAATAGGCCATTATAGTACATTGGGTATATCTATACACCAATAAAAGGTAATTTACAAAAACAAGCAGCAGACCAAAGTTGGCCCATGAGTTGCAGTTTGAATCCCCTGCAATATACACATTTACAATATGAAAACATTGTTAAGAGTGTAGAAACTAGATTTAAATCCCAATTCTGACACTTCCTGATTCTGTAACCTTGAAAAGTCATCTAAGTCTTCTAAACTTCAGTTTTGTGTTTCCAAAATGGAGATAATGGCATTATTTCATAGTTTTTATGAGGACTGAAATAAAAACTTCAGTTCAGTTCAGTAGCTTAGTCATGTCCAATGTTTTGTGACCCCATGGACTGCAGCACTGCAGAGTTACCTGTCCATCATCAACTCCCAGATCTTGCTCAAACTCATGTCCATCGAGCCAGTGATGCCATCCAACCATCAGATCCTCTGTTGTCTCCTTCTCCTTCTGCCTTCAATCTTCCCCAACATCAGAGTCTTTTCCAATGAGTCAGTTCTTCGCATCAGGTGGCCAAAGTATTGGAGCTTCAGCTTCAGCCTCAGTCCCTCCAATGAATATTCAGAAGTGATTTCCTTTAGGGATTGACTGGTTTGATTTTTTTGCAGTCCAAGGGACTCTCATGAGTCTCCTCCAACGCCACAGTTCAAAAGCATCAATTCCTTGGTGCTTACCTTTCTTTATGGTCCACCTCTCACATCCATACATGACTACTGGAAAAACCGTAACTTTGACTAGACAGATTTTTTCAGCAAAGTGATGTCTCTGCTTTTTAATGTGCTGTCTAGGTTTGTCATAGCTTTTCTTCTAAGGACCAAAGGTCTTTTAATTTCATGGCTGCAACCACCATCTGCAGTGATTTTGGAGCCCAAGAAAAGAAAGTCTGTCACTGTTTCCATTGTTTCCCCATCTACTTGCCATGAAGTGATGAGACCAGAGGCCATGATCTTTATTTTTTGAATGGTGAGTTTTAAGCCAACTTTTTCAGTCTTCTCTTTCACTTTCATCAAGAGGATCATCTTCGCTTGCTGCCATAAGGGTGGCAATATTTGAGTGTATTAGTATTTCTCCCCACAATCTTGATTCTAACTTGTGCTTCATCCACTTCAGCATTTCATATGATGTATACTGCATGTACATTAAATAAGCAGAATGGCAATATACATCCTTGATATACTCCTTTCCCAATTTGGAACCAGTCTGTTATTCCACCTCTGGTTCTAACTGTTATTTCTTGACCAGCATACAGATTTCTCAGGAGGTAAGCAAGATGGTCTGGTATTCCCATCTCTTGAAAAAATTTCCACAGTTTGTCATGATCCACACAGTCAAAGGCTCTATTGTAGTCAATGAAGCAAAAGTAGATATTTTTCTTGAACTCTCTTGTTGCTTTTTCAATGATCCAGCAGATGTTGGCAATTTTATGTCTGTTTCATTTGCCTTTCTTAAATCCAGCTTGGACATCTGGAATTTCTGTTGAAGCCTAGCTTAGAGAATTTTGCGCATTACTTTACTAGCATGTGAGATGAGTGCAATTGTGGGGCAGTTTGAACATTCTTTGGCCTTGTCTTTCTTTGGGTTGGGAATGAAAAATCACTCTAACTATCCACATCCATTTCATTGACAAATGCTGGCACACTTATATCTTAAGTATCTTTTGAATTCACTCACTTTTCTCCATCTCAACTGCCATTCCCTTCATCTGAGCCATACTCATCTCTTAAGTGGATCAGTGTAATAATCTCCACATTGTTCTTTTTTAAGAAAATGTTTTTATTTTGTATATTAATATAGCATATAGGTTATTAAAAAATAGTGAATACCATTCCCATTATATATAGTAAATTATATATTTTATATGTTCTAGCATGTATCTGTTAATCCCATATTGTTAATTTATTCCCCTCCCTCTTTTCCCCCTTGGTAACCATGTGTGTGTTTTCTGTCCATGAGTCTCTTTCTGTTTTTTCTTTTTTTTTAACTTTGCTTTGTATTGGAGTAGAGGCAACAAATAATGCTGTGACAGTTTTGGAGGAACAGCAAAGGGACTTCATCATACGTATACATGTATCCATTCTCCCCCAAACTCCCCTCCCATCCAGGCTACCACATAACATTGAGCAGAGTTCCATGTGCTATACAGTAGGTCCTTGTTCATTATCCATTTTAAATATAGCAGTGTGTACACATCCATCTTAAACTCCCTAACTATGCCTTCCTCCCATTTTTCTCTCTGTGGCAACTATAAGTTCATTCTCTGAGACTGTTTCTGTTTTATAAATAAGTTCATTTGTCTATGTCTTTTTAGATTCCTCACAAAAGAGATATCATACAATATTTCTCTTTCCCTGTCTGACTTATTTCACTCAGCATGGCAATGTCTAGGTCCATCCATATTGCTGCAAATAGTATTATTTCATTCTTTTTAATGGCTGAGTAATATTCCATTGTGTATATGTACCACATCTTTATACTTCCCTCTGTCAATGGGCATTTAGGTTGCTTCCATTTCTTGACTACTGTAAACAGAGTTGCCATGAATATTTGGTTGCATGTATCCTTTCAGACCATGTTTTTCTCAGGTATGTGCCTAGTAGAGGGGTTGCAGGGTCATATGGTAGCTCTATTTTCAGTTTTTTAAGGCACCTCCATACTGTTCTTCATAGTGGCTGTACCAATTTATATTCCCACACACAGTGTAGGAGGGTTTCCTTCTCTCAACCCCCTCTTCAACATTTATTGTTTGTGGATATTTTCATGATAGCCATTTTGCCTTATGTGAGGTGATTATCTCATTATAGTTTTGATTTGCTGTTCTCTAATAACTAGCAATATTCAATGTCCTTTCATGTGCCTATTGCCCATCTGTATGTCTTATTTGGATAAACATCTATTCAAGTCTTCTGCCCATTTTATTATTGGGCTGTTTATTTTGATGATGTTAAGCCTTTTGAGCTGTTTGCAAATGTGGGGGATTATTCCCTTTTTGGTCACATCATTTGCAGATATTTTCTCCCAATCTGTGGATTATCTTTTCATTTTGTTTATTGTTTTCTTTGCTTTGCAAATTATTTTGAGTTTAAGTAGGCCTCATTTATTTATTTATTTTTATTTACATTATTCTGGGAGACAGATCAAAAAGTATATTGCTGCAATTTATGTCTGAGAAGGTTCTGCCTATGTTTCCCTCTAGGAGTTTTATAGTGTCTAGTGTCACATTTAAGTCTTTAATCCAAGTTAAGCTTATTATTGTGTATGATGCTAAAGAATGATCTAATTGAATTTTTACATGTAGCTGTCCAATTTTCCCAGCACCATTTGTTGAAGAAATTGTGTTTCCATCATTGTGTAGTCTAGCCTTCTTTGTTGTAGATTCATTAGCCATATATGTGTGTGTGATTATTTCTGAGCTTTCTATCCTGTTCCATTGATCTATATTTCCATCTTTTTTTTGCCAGTATCATACTTTTTTGATGACTGTAGCTTTGTAATATAGTATGAAGTAATATGAGAAATCAGCTGGGAACCTGATTCCTCCAGCTCTGTTTTTCTTTCTTAAGATTGCTTTGGCTATTCAGGGTCTTTTGTATCTCCATACAAACTTTAAGATTTTTTTTTGTTTTAGTTCTGTGAATAATATCATGATAATTTGATAGAATCTGTAGATTGCCTTCAATAGTATAGTCATTTTGACAATACTGATTCTTTCAATCCACAAACATGGTGTATCTTTCCATCTACTTGTGTTAATGATTTCTTTCATCAGTGTCTTGTAGCTTTTGAAGTACAGGTTTTTTGTCTCCTTAAGTAGGTATATTCCTAGATATTTTTTTTTATTTGATGATAAATGGGATTGTTTCTTGAATTTCTCTCTGATCTTTCATTGATAGCATTTGGAAATGAAACATATTTCTTTGTATTAATTTTGTAACCTGCAACTTTACCAAATTCATTGATAAGCTCCCTATTAGCTGTTTGGCCTGAGGTGACCCAGCCCTGGAGTCTACAGGATCTATGGCAGGGCTGATGGCAAACTCCAAAGGTGCTCATATCAATGGGTACTTCATAGAACTTCTGCTGCCAGTGCCTTTGACCATGTTGTGAGCGACTGACACCCCCAACTTCTGCAGAAAACCTTCCGATACTAGCAGGTAGGTCTAGTTAAGTCTCCTGTGGGGTCACTGCTCCTTTCCTCTAGGGCTTGATGCACAACAAATTTTACGTGTGCCTTCTAAGAGAGGAGTTTCTGTTTCTCCTAGTACTGTGGAAGTCCTCCAATTAAATCCCACAGGATTTCAGATTCCCTGGGGGTTTTAGTCCTTTTGCCAGATCCCCCGGCTGGGAAGCCTGACATGGGGCTCAGAACCTTCACAACAGTAGAAGAACTTCTATGATATTACTGTTCTCCAATTTGTGGGTCACACACCTGATAAGTATGGGATTTGATTTTATCATGATTGTGCCCCTCTTATCATCTTATTGGGGCTTCTCCTTTGTATTTGCATATGAGGTACCTTTTTTGGTGGGTTCCAGTGTCTTCTTGTCAATGATTGTTCAGCAGTTAGTTGTGATTTCAGTTAGTTGTGATTTTTGTGCCCTCACAGGAGGAGGTTAGCACATGTCTTTTTACTCTGCCATCTTGAACCAGTCTCAGAACTAAAATAATTCAGATCTTAGCATGCTAGATCCCATAGCAGCTGTAAGGAAATCTCAGAAACAGCCTGATTGATACTACTCCACCTTGTTCTTTTTTTCTTCATTCTTTCTTCCCAAAATCTGCTTTTTATTTATTTTTATTTTATTTTATTTTTACTTTATTTTACTTTACAATACCGTATTGGTTTTGCCATACATTGACATGAATCCACCATGGGTGTATACGAGCTCCCAATCCTGAATCCTCCTCCCACCTCCCACTCCATATCATCTCTCTGGATCATCCCCAAGCACCAGCCCCAAGCATCCTGTATCCTGTATCGAACATAGGCTGGTGCTTCATTCTTACATGATAGTATACACGTTTCAATGCCATTCTCCCAAATCATCCCACCCTTTCCCTCTCCCACAGAGTCCAAAAGTCTGTTCTATACATGTGTCTCTTTTGCTGTCTCACATACAGGGTCATCATTGCCATCTTTCTAAATTCCATATATATGTGTCAGTATACTGTATTGGTGTTTTTCTTTCTGGCTTACTTCACTCTGTATAAT
>SJYT01012943.1:0-13943 GCA_006410635.1 Cephalophus harveyi
CAAAATATTGGGCTGGATGAAGCACAAGCTGGAATCAAGATTGCTGGGAGAAATATCAATAACCTCAGATATGCAGATGGTATCACTCTAATGGCAGAAAGAGAAGAGGAACTAAAGAGTCTTTTGATGGGGTGAAAGAGGAGAGTGAAAAAACTGGCTTAAAACTCAACTTTCAAAAAACTAAGATCATGGCATCCAGTCCCATCACTTCATAGCAAATTATGGGGGAAAAGTGGAAACAGTGACAAACTTTATTTTCTTGGGCTCCAAAATCATTGCGGTTAGTGACTGCAGCCATAAAATTAAAAGACACTTGCTCTTTAGAAAAAAAAGCTATGACCAACCTAGACAGTGCATTAAAAAGCAGAGAGATCACTTTTCTGGCAAAGGCCTGTATAGTCAAAGCTATGCTTATTCCAGTAGTCATGTATGATGTGAGAGCTAGACCATAAAGAAGACTAAGTGCTAAAGAACTGATGCTTTCAAACTGTGGTGTTGGAGAAGACTCTTGAAAGTCCCGTGGACAGCAAGGAGATCAAACCAGTCAATTCTGAAGGAAATCAGTCCTGAATATTCTTTGGAAGGACTGAGGTTGAAGATGAATCTCCAGTACTATGGCCACCTGACGTGAAGAACTAATACACTGAAAAAGACCCCCAATTCTGGGAAAGATTGAGGGTAGGGAGGAGAAAGGGGCCACAGAAGATGAGAGGGTTGGATGGCATCATCAACTCAATGCACATGAGTGTGAGCAAATTCCAGGAGACAGTGAAGGACAGGGAAGCCTGGCATGCTGCGGTCCATAGGGTTCCAAAGAGTCGGATGCGACCAAGCGACTGACCAACAAACATATTGGGTTGGCCAAAGGGCTCATTTGGGTTTTTCTGTAACAGCTTATAGAAAAATCCAAATGAACTTTTGGGCCAACCCCATACAATGTGTGAGAGAAGAGATGGATGGAGATCCTCGGTGACGCTAGTGGTGAAGGACCTGCCTGCCAATGCAAGAGACCTAAGAGATGCAGGCTTGATCCTGGGGTCAGGAAGATCCCTAGAGGAAATGACAACCCATTCCAGTATTCTTGCCTGGAGAGTCCCCATGGACAGCAGAGCCTGGAGGGCTACAGTTTATGGGGTCACACAATATCAGACATGACCGAAGCGACTGAGCTTGTACACAAGAATACAATGTGTGAGAGATAAGATGGACATAGATGGTAAATCATGTTTGCGGAGATGCCTTCTTCAAAAGCAGTCCTCATTTTTAACTTTAAGTTACCTATACACTAACTTTTTATACAGGTCATGGGATTCTCATGGCAAGAATACCGGAAGGGTTTGCTATTCCCTCCTCCAGTGGACCACGTTTTGTCAGAAGTCTCCAGTATGACCTGTCTGTCTTGGGTGGCCCTGCATGGCATGGCTCATAGCTTCATTGATTTTCTAAAGGAAATCAACCCTGAATACTCACTGCAAGGATTGATGCTGAAACAGAAGTTCAATATTTGGCTACCTGATGTAAATAGCCGACACCCTGAAAAAGACCCTGATGCTTCGAAAGATTGAAGGCAAAAGAAGAAGAGGGCAACAGAGGATGAGACGGTTGGATGGCATCACCGATTCAATGGACACAAACTAGGGCAAACTCTGAGAGACAGTGAGGGAAAGGGAGGCCTGGCACACTGCAGTCCATGGGGTCACAGAGAATTGGACACAACTTGGTGACTGAACAACAACAACAAGCTATACTTACAATTCAGGAAACACCTTCTCTAAGTGAGTTGATTTATATACTTATATATGTAATAAATATGTATAAGCATACAAAATAGAATAAAGTATAACAAATTTTAAAGGAATATTAGCTACTTTATTATTACCCTGAACCACCTTTAGTCCCTATTCTCTTTTTGTTTCATTCAATTCTGAGTTCTAAATAGGGTATGGTAAAATCTCTGGGAAACATATATCTTTCAAATTCTTCAATGATATCTGTCACTTCAAGCATTTTGTTGAAATAAAGATGATCTGTTTATTCAAAATGAGGAAAAGCTAGAATAGGAGCTTTCATTAATTGCTTATATGCCCCAGAAAATATATAAAACTTACCCACTCTCAACAGGTATTACATTAATAGTGATTTCATATCTAACTTAGAAAGATATTTTGTATCATTGAGAGTTAGTGCAATCTGTTTCTAAAACAGAGTTGTGAGAGAAGAATTTGAGAAGAAAAGGATAAAGAAATTTAAAAAATTTCCAGAGTCGGAGCTGGACCTTCAAAACATTCTCTTATTATTTTCTTTGAAGAACTATAAATCATCAAACCAAAAATATCTGTATTTTAAAGCAAACTTCAAACAAAATATTAATCATTTTTATAATTAATTTTAAAAATTTTCTAAAAAAAAAGAATATTACAGATACCAAGGGAATGTTTCATGCAAAGATGGGCACCATAAAGGACAGAAATGGTATGGACCTAACAGAAGCAGGAGAGAGTAAGAAGAGGTGGCAAGAATACAAAGAAGAACTGTACAAAAAAGGTCTTAATGACTTGGATAACCACGATGGTATGGTCACTCATCTAGAGCCAGACATACTGGAGTATGAAGCCAAGTGGAACAAGTAGGAAGTATTACTAGGAACAAAGCTAGTGGAGGTGATGGAATTCCAGCTGAGCTATTTAAAATCCTAAAAGATGATACTATTAAACTGCTGCATTCAATATGCCAGCAAATTAGGGAAACTCAGCAACTCAACTGCACTAATTTCATAATGCTCAAAATCCTTCAAGCTAGGCTTTAACAGCACATGAACCAAGAATTTCTAGATGTACATATTGGATTTAGAAAAGGCAGAGGAAATAGAGATAAAATTGCCAACATCCACTGGATTACAGAGAAAGCAAGGGAAAGAAAACATCCACTTCTGCTTCACTGACAATGCTAAAGCCTTTTGACTGTGTGGATCACAACAAATGGTGGAAAATTCTGAAAGAGATGGGAATACCTCACCACCTTACCTAACTCCTGAGAAATCTGTATGTAGTTCAAGAAGCAACAGTTAGAACCACACATGGAACAATGGAGTGGTTCAAAATTGGGAAAGGAGTATGTCAAGGCTGTATACTGTCACCTTGCTTATTTAAATTCTATGCAGAGTATATCTTGCAAAATATTGGGCTGGATGAAGCACAAGCTGGAATCAAGATTGCTGGGAGAAATATCAATAACCTCAGATATGCAGATGGTATCACTCTAATGGCAGAAAGAGAAGAGGAACTAAAGAGTCTTTTGATGGGGTGAAAGAGGAGAGTGAAAAAACTGGCTTAAAACTCAACTTTCAAAAAACTAAGATCATGGCATCCAGTCCCATCACTTCATAGCAAATTATGGGGGAAAAGTGGAAACAGTGACAAACTTTATTTTCTTGGGCTCCAAAATCATTGCGGTTAGTGACTGCAGCCATAAAATTAAAAGACACTTGCTCTTTAGAAAAAAAAGCTATGACCAACCTAGACAGTGCATTAAAAAGCAGAGAGATCACTTTTCTGGCAAAGGCCTGTATAGTCAAAGCTATGCTTATTCCAGTAGTCATGTATGATGTGAGAGCTAGACCATAAAGAAGACTAAGTGCTAAAGAACTGATGCTTTCAAACTGTGGTGTTGGAGAAGACTCTTGAAAGTCCCGTGGACAGCAAGGAGATCAAACCAGTCAATTCTGAAGGAAATCAGTCCTGAATATTCTTTGGAAGGACTGAGGTTGAAGATGAATCTCCAGTACTATGGCCACCTGACGTGAAGAACTAATACACTGAAAAAGACCCCCAATTCTGGGAAAGATTGAGGGTAGGGAGGAGAAAGGGGCCACAGAAGATGAGAGGGTTGGATGGCATCATCAACTCAATGCACATGAGTGTGAGCAAATTCCAGGAGACAGTGAAGGACAGGGAAGCCTGGCATGCTGCGGTCCATAGGGTTCCAAAGAGTCGGATGCGACCAAGCGACTGACCAACAAACATATTGGGTTGGCCAAAGGGCTCATTTGGGTTTTTCTGTAACAGCTTATAGAAAAATCCAAATGAACTTTTGGGCCAACCCCATACAATGTGTGAGAGAAGAGATGGATGGAGATCCTCGGTGACGCTAGTGGTGAAGGACCTGCCTGCCAATGCAAGAGACCTAAGAGATGCAGGCTTGCTCCTAGGGTCAGGAAGATCCCTAGAGGAAATGACAACCCATTCCAGTATTCTTGCCTGGAGAGTCCCCATGGACAGCAGAGCCTGGAGGGCTACAGTTTATGGGGTCACACAATATCAGACATGACCGAAGCGACTGAGCTTGTACACAAGAATACAATGTGTGAGAGATAAGATGGACATAGATGGTAAATCATGTTTGCGGAGATGCCTTCTTCAAAAGCAGTCCTCATTTTTAACTTTAAGTTACCTATACACTAACTTTTTATACAGGTCATGGGATTCTCATGGCAAGAATACCGGAAGGGTTTGCTATTCCCTCCTCCAGTGGACCACGTTTTGTCAGAAGTCTCCAGTATGACCTGTCTGTCTTGGGTGGCCCTGCATGGCATGGCTCATAGCTTCATTGATTTTCTAAAGGAAATCAACCCTGAATACTCACTGCAAGGATTGATGCTGAAACAGAAGTTCAATATTTGGCTACCTGATGTAAATAGCCGACACCCTGAAAAAGACCCTGATGCTTCGAAAGATTGAAGGCAAAAGAAGAAGAGGGCAACAGAGGATGAGACGGTTGGATGGCATCACCGATTCAATGGACACAAACTAGGGCAAACTCTGAGAGACAGTGAGGGAAAGGGAGGCCTGGCACACTGCAGTCCATGGGGTCACAGAGAATTGGACACAACTTGGTGACTGAACAACAACAACAAGCTATACTTACAATTCAGGAAACACCTTCTCTAAGTGAGTTGATTTATATACTTATATATGTAATAAATATGTATAAGCATACAAAATAGAATAAAGTATAACAAATTTTAAAGGAATATTAGCTACTTTATTATTACCCTGAACCACCTTTAGTCCCTATTCTCTTTTTGTTTCATTCAATTCTGAGTTCTAAATAGGGTATGGTAAAATCTCTGGGAAACATATATCTTTCAAATTCTTCAATGATATCTGTCACTTCAAGCATTTTGTTGAAATAAAGATAATAAAAAGTTAACTATGAATTCATAATATCATTTTTAGTATCTAATCATTAAGATAGCATCTGAATAAGATGCTGTTAAGAGTAACTTACCAAAAATGATATACAGTTGTTATACTTAGGTGCACAGTGACAGGCTGCATATTTTTAAAATTCTGTATTTTTTTTAAACTGTAAGCTTTCCTTAAGAAATAGATTAAAAGATATAAGGATGGGAACTAATAATTACTACATATCTGTTATGCATCAGGCATTGTACTAGTTGCTTTACATTCCTTCTTAGTTTTTTAAAAACTCTGCAAAGTAAATATTATCTCTATACAAGAGAGAGGAAGCACATAGAAGTTAAATAGTCTATACTAACACAGCTAGTAATAAATACAGCTGGAAAACAATCCTGAAGCTGTCCAACTCCAAGGCCCATGTCCTTACATTATACTGTATTAATGACTCAATGAAATTAGAAGACGCTTACTCCTTGGAAGAAAAGTTATGACCAACCTAGACAGTATTTTCAAAAGCAGAGACATTACTTTGCCGACTAAGGTCCGTCTAGTCAAGGCTATGGTTTTTCCTGTGGTCATGTATGGATGTGAGAGTTGGGCTGTGAAGAAAGCTGAGTGCTGAAGAATTGATGCTTTTAAACTGGTGTTGGAGAAGACTCTTGAGAGTCCCTTGGACTGCAAGGAGATCCCACCAGTCCATTCTGAAGGAGATCAACCCTGGGATTTCTTTGGAAGGAATGATGCTAAAGCTGAAACTCCAGTACTTTGGTCACCTGATGGGAAGAGTTGACTCATTGGAAAAGACTCTGATGCTGGGAGGGATTGGGGGCAGGAGGAGAAGGGGACGACCGAGGATGAGATGGCTGGATGGCATCACAGACTCGATGGACGTGAGTCTGAGTGAACTCCAGGAGATGGTGATGGACAGGGAGGCCTGGCGTGCTGCGATTCATGGGGTCGCAAAGAGTCGGACACGACTGAGCGACTGAACTGAACTGAACTGAATGACTCTTAAATATAGGACATATATGCCTTATATTTGAATAAAAGTCATAGATTTAAGACGAAGTTCTATGTCCCTGACAGATCATGTGCTTCTTTAGACCTACCATCTTCATTTGTCATTTCTGTTTCTTTTTCCTTTGAGTAAAAGAAAAATGTAGTGTTAGGGCTAGTCTCAAAATATATGTAAGAGTAGGCAGTTCCCCCCCAAAACGTATATCCCTAAACTGCCTCAAGCTCAACCAGAAATTAATTCAGGGCACTTAATTCCTTTCAAAATCCAAATATCCAAGTCACTCACATTACAGTTTTTCCTACTTCAAGACAGAATACATTTCATCTTTATATTATTCACACTGATTTAAATACCTTTCAATCTAATTCTTTTTAACACTTTGCCAGAATCAACCAAATTAAGAAGAAAGTATAATTGTGGTTGGGAAAAAGAATACAAACAAGAGGTTATTTGGAAATATTCAGGCCCAAGTGAAATGTGGGAGAAAGTACAGAGACAGCAATAAATATAAGGAACCTAAAAATCTACAAAGAAGGATAATAAAATATGCATTCCCTCCCACCCCGGCTAAACATCAGAATATTTGCTGCCAAAAAAAAAAAAGATAAAATTAAATAAATTTAAAGCATCTTTTTGTCCACATATACCATAAACAGCATTCTCATTAAGTATGGAACTGACATTCTCTAAAGTCACTAACATATTTTACTGACAAACATTAAAATTAGAAAACAGAAAATAAAAAATATATGCTTTAAAATTTTACTTTAAGTTTAGAAATAACATACTTTTATACCTTAAGAATGTCAAATTCTTCTTCAAGTTCTTCTAAAGAAACTTCTTCTATATTGAAAGAATACAATGAACATGAGATGACTAAGACATTTGGCTATAAATGGAATTTCAGCCATATGATTTTTTTTCAACTGACCTCCCCACCTCTGTTCTTACTGATTCCAATTCATTTTTCTGATTCCAACACAGTTTTAATCTAATATTCATAAACTACAGTTCTGATGACTATTTTCAAGCTCAAAAGCTGCTTTCCCAAAGTTGAAATCTTTAGTCTTATATTCAGGTCCTCTCAAACTCTGTTCTGAATGAACTGTTATTTCCCAAGACTCTCCTTTGGATGGTGCATGAGGCTAGTATTGGCTTGTCAATATCAGAAGATTTGAAACTGAAAGGAGAGAATGCTACATATAATGTCATAACTCAAATTTACAGCTGTAGATTGCCTTCTAGGTTAGGCATAATTCTAGATGATATACATAAACAGGTAAAACTATATAGAAGAAAGTCAGAATGGCTAGTGACTTTAATACTAAGATCAACACCAAAATCAGATTGATTATATTCTTTGCAGCCAAAAATGGAGAAGCTCTATACAGTCAGCAAAAAAAAAAGACTGGGAGCTGACTGTGGCTCAGATCATGAACCCCTTATTGCCAAATTGAGACTGAAATAGAAGAAAGTGGGGGAAACCACCAGTCCATTCACGTATGACCTAAATCAAATCCCTAATGATTATACAGTGGAAGTGAGAAATAGATTTAAGGAACTAGATTTGATAGAGTGCCTGATGAACTGTGGACGGAAGTTTGTGACATTGTACAGGAGACAAGAATCAAGACCATCCCCAAGAAAAAGAAATGCAAAAAAAGCAAAATAGCTGTCTGAGGAGGCCTTACAAATTGCTGTGAAAAGAAGAGAAGTGAAAAGCAAAGGAGAAAAGGAAAGATATACCCATTTGATGCAGAGTTCCAAAGAATAGCAAGGAGAAATAAGAAAATCTTCCTCAATAATCAGTGCAAATAAATAGAAGAAAACAATAGAATGGGAAAGACTAGAGATCTTGTCAAGAAAATTGGAGATACCAAGGGAACATTTCATACAAAGATGAGCTCAATAAAGGACAGAAATGGTCTGGACCTAACAGAAGCAGAAGATATTAAGAAGTGGCAAGAATACATAGAAGAACTACACAAAAAAGATCTCACGACCAAGATAATCATGATGGTGTGATCACTCACCTAGAGCCAGAGATCCTGGAATGTGAAGTCAAGTGGGCCTTAGGAAGCATCACTATGAACAAAGCTAGTGGAGGTGATGGAATTCCAGTTGAGCTATTTCAAATCCTCAAAGATGATGCTGTGAAAGTGTTACACATTGAGGGCAACAAATTTGGAAAACTCAGCTGTGGCCACAGGACTGGAAAAGGTCAGTTTTCATTCCAATCCCAAAGAAAGGCAATGCCAAGGAATGCTCAAACTACCTCACAATTGCACTCATCTCACATGCTAGTAAAGTAATGCTCAAAATTCTCCAAGCCAGGCTTCAGCAATACGTGAACCATGAACTTCCAGAAGTTCAAGCTGGTTTTAGAAAAGGCAGAGTAACCAGAGATCAAATTGCCAACATCCACTGAATCATCAAAAAAGCAAGAGAGTTCCAGTAAAACATCTATTTCTGCTTTATTGAGTATGCCAAAGCCTTTGACTGTGTGAATCATAACAAACTGGAAAATTCTTCAAGAGATGGGAATACAAGACAACCTGACCTGCCTCTTGAGAAACCTGTATGCAGGAAGCAACAGTTAGAACTGGACATGGAACAACAGACTGGTTCCAAATAGGAAAAGAAGTACATCAAGGCTGTATATTGTCACCCTGCTTATTTAACTTATATGAAGAATACATCATGAGAAATGCTGGGCTGGAGGAAGCACAAGCTGGAATCAAGATTGCCGGGAGAAATATCAATAACCTCAGATATGCAGATGACACCACCCTTATGGCAGAAAGTGAAGAGAAACTAAAATGCCTCTTGATGAAAGTGAAAGAAGAGAGTGAAAATGTTGCTTAAAACTTCAACATTCAGAAAACTAAGATCATGGCATCTGGTCCCATCACTTCATGGCTAATAGACAGGGAAACAATGGAAACATTGACAGAATTTATTTTCTTGGGCTCCAAAATCACTGCAGAGGCATGCTTGCTCCTTGGAAGAAACATTATGACCAATCTAGACAGCATATTAAAAAGCAGAGACATTACTTTGCCAACAAATNTGACTTTATTTTTCTGGGCTCCAAAATCACTGCAGATGGCAATTACAGCCATGAAATTAAAAGACGCTTACTCCTTGGAAGAAAAGTTATGACCAACCTAGATAGCATATTAAAAAACAGAGACATTACTTTGCCAACAAAGGTACATCTAGTCAAGGCTATGGCATTTCCAGTGGTCATGTATGGATGTGAGAGTTGGACTGTGAAGAAAGCTGAGTGCCAAAGAATTGATGCTTTTGAACTGTGGTGTTGGAGAAGACTCTTGAGAGTCCCTTGGACTGCAAGGAGATCCAACCAGTCCATTCTGAAGGAGATCAGCCCTGGGGGTTCATTGGAAGGACTGATGCTAAAGCTGAAACTCCAGTACTCTGGCCACCTCATGTGAAGAGTTGACTCATTGGAAAAGAGTCTGATGCTGGGAGGGATTGGGGGCAGGAGAAGGAGATGACAGAGGATGAGATGGTTGGATGGCATCACTGACTTGATGGACATGGGTTTGGATGGACTCTAGCAGTTGGTGATGGACATGGAGGCCTGCCGTGCTGTGGTTCATGGGGTCTCAAAGAGTCAGACACGACTGAGCAACTGAACTAAAGTGAACTGAATACCAAGTATAGAACAAACACATGCAGTAGGATATAGGAATTGTATCATTGCTTTAGGAGGAAAAAAGGAGTTGTTGGCCCCCTGAAGGATGTCCATATGGTGGGAATAATTATTAGTGTTACTGCTGCTGCTGCTAAGTTGCTTCAGTGTGTCTGACTCGGTGCAACCCCATAGATGGCAGCCCACCAGGCTCCCCCGTCCCTGGGATTCTCCAGGCAAGAACACTGGAGTGGGTTGCCATTTCCTTCTCCAATGCATGAAAGTGAAAAGTGAAAATGAAGTCACTCAGTCGTGTCCGATTCTTAGTGACCCCATGGACTGCAGCCTACCAGGCTCCTCCGTCCATGGGATTTTCCAGGCAAGAGTATTGGAGTGGGCTGCCATTGCCTTCTCCAATTATTAGTGCAGGGTCTCATAAAGTATGAGTGAGGCGGAAACAATGGAAGAGCTTTTGTGGTGATCCAACAGAGTTTCCTCCAGCTCTAGGGATTCTTCCTTTCTTCCTTTTGGCTCTGGCTGTAGCTCTTGGTTGAAAAAAATTCCAACCAAGAAAACTATACACGGTAAAGTTACTATTCAGAATTTAAGGAGAGAGAGAGTTTTCCAGTGAACCAAAGTTAAATGAATTTCATTTCATTTTTCTGTGTTCTTTCACTTTCTCTTTCTCATACTATTTAACCTGAACATTTTCTTCTATATGAATGGTTTTGCTCTCATTTATTTGTTCTTTTAACTGTAATCCACTACAAATCCTTTTTGGAAATAAGTGGTGTTCAAGTCACCTTTTCTTTCCTTGTTTAAAGACTCTTTCGATGTAGGGGGTAATCTCTCAATTGCATGCCTTTAAAAATGGGGAACTAAATTTGGGGTTTAACCCTTTACTGCTCAGGGAAAAGCTCTAGTTGCATTCTCTTTAGTTGTAGGTTGCTTACTGGGGGTAAGGTTGATGGCAAGGTTGTGCCCCAGCCTATCCAACACATTTTGATAAGATTTTCTTTTTATCTGCCAATGCACAGTTGTCATTCAGCCATTAGGTTTTTAAAGAGGATAGCTTTTTTTTTTTTCCCAAGTTTTTAAAGAGGAAATTGTCCCATATGTAGTTGTAGCTTCAGTGACCCTGTGGGAGGAGGTGAGTTCAGTATCTTCCTATATATTAGCATCTAGAACTGGCCAGTCAAGTGAACCAAAGAGACCTAATTGAAATATCAAAAATCAAAGACAAGGAGAAAATATTAAAAGAAGCAAGAGAAAAACAACTTGCTAGGTACAAGGGAACCCTCATAAGACTATTAGCAGATTTTTTAGCATGAACATTGTGGTTCAGAGGGATAGCATAATATTGATATATACAAAGCACTTAAAGAAAAAAATTCCAACCAAGAAAACTGTACGTGGTAAAGTTACTATTCAGAATTTAAGGAGAGAGTTTTCCAGTGAACCAAAGCTAAATGAATTCATCACCACTCAGTTCAGTCACGCAGTCATGTCTGACTCTTTGCGACCCATGGACCACAGCACGCCAGGCTTCCCTATCTATCTCCAACTCCTGGAGCTTGCTCAAACTCATCTCCATCAAGTTGGTGATGCCATCCAACCATCTCATCCTCTGTCGTCCCCTTCTCCTCCCGCCTTCAATCTTTCCCAGCACCAGGGTCTTTTCAAATAAGTCAGCTCTTCCCATCAGGTGGCCAAAGTACTGGAGCTTCAGCTTCAGCATCAGTTCTTTCAAGTTCTTCCAATGAATATTTAGGACTGATTTCCTTTAGGATGGACTGATTGAATCTCCTTGAAATCCAAGGGACTCTCAAGAGTCTTCTCCAACACCACATTTAAAAAACATCAATTCTTTGGTGCTCAGCCTTCTTTACTGTCCAACTCTCACATCAACACATGACTACTGACAAACAACACCTGACTACTGACAGACCATTGTCGGTAATGCTCTGTTTTTTAATATGCTGCCTAGGTGTGTTGTAGCTTTTCTTCCAAGGAGCAAGCGTCTTTGAATGTCATGGTTGCAGTCACCACCTGCAGAGATTTTGGAGCCCAAGAATATAAATCCATCATTGTTTCCATTGTTTCCCCATTTAATTGCCATGAAGTGATGGGACTGGATGCCATTATCTTCATTTTCTGAAGGTTGTGTTTCAAGCCAGCTGAGTTATTTCAAATGGATGGAATTCCAGCTGAGTCATCACCACTAAACTAGCCTTATAAGAGATGTTAAAAGGGACTTTTAAAGTAGAAATAAAAGGTGCTAGTTAGTAACAAAAGCATATATTAAAGAACAAATCTCATTGAAAAATAAATATACAGGAAAGAGTAAATTAAGTACTTATAAAGCTTATGAACTTTAAAAGACAAAAGTAGTAAAACCATGATTACAATAATTAAGGGATATATACAAGACAGATATAAAATGTGACTTTTAAAACATAAAACATGGAGGTGGAGGAACAGTAAAAATGTGGAGCTTTAGAATGGGAACACATTTCATTTGCTATCAACTTAAAACCAACTGTTATAGATATAAGCTGTTGTATGTAAGCCTTATGGTAACCATAAAGCAAAAACCTATAGTAAATGTGCACACACAGACACATGAGAGAAAGGAATATAAGCATATCACTAAAAAAAAGTCATCAAACTACAAAGGAGAAGTAAGAGAAGAAGAAGGTAACAGAAACTACAAGTTAGAAAACAATAAAAAAAAAATGGCAATAAGCACAGACCTATCAATAATTACTCTGAATGTAAATAGAATAAAATCTCCAATTAAAAAACATAAAGAGGATGAGTGAATAAAAAAAAAAAGACCCACTTATTTATTTGCTGTCTACAAGAGGCACACTTCAGATATAAGCACAAAGGCAGACTAAAAAGGAATGGATGGAAAAAAGATATTCCATCCAAATGGAAACCAAAAGAAAGCTGGCACTTAAATCAGTTAAAACAGACTTTAAAACAAAGATTGTAATAAAAGACAAAGAAGAACATTACATGATAATAAAGGGAGTGATCCAACAGGAGGTTATGAAATTTGCAAATAATTATGCCTTCAACGTAGTGGCACCTAATCATATAAATAAAGCATATATTAAAAGATGGACATCACCAGATGGTCAACACCGAAATCAGATTGATTATATTCTTTGCAGCCGAAGATGGAGAAGCTCTATACAGTCAACAAAAACAAGACCAGGAGCTGACTGTGGCTCAGATCATGAACTCCTTATTACCAAATTCAGACTCAAGTTGAAGAAAGTAGGGAAAACCACTAGACCAGGGATGACCTAAATCAAATCCCTTACAATTATACAGTGGAAGTGAGAAAAAGATTAAAGGGCCTAGATCTGATAGATACAGTGCCTGATGAACTATGGACTGAGGTTTGCGACATTGTAAAGGAGACAGGGATCAAGACCATCCCCATGGACAAGAAATGCAAAAAAGCAAAATGGCTGTCTGAGGAGGCCTTACAAATAGCTGTGAAAAGAAGAGAGGCAAAAAGCAAAGGAGAAAAGGAAAGATATAAGCAACTGAATGCAGAGTTCCAGAGAATAGCAAGAAGAGATAAGAAAGCCTTCTTCAGTGATCAATGCAAAGAAATAGAGGAAAACAACAGAATGGGAAAGACTAGAGATCTCTTCAAGAAAATTAGAGATACTAAGGGAACATTTCACGCAAAGATGGGCTCAATAAAGGACAGAAATGGTATGGACCTAACAGAAGCAGAAGATATTAAGAAGAGGTGGCAAGAATACACGGAAGAACTGTACAAAAAAGATCTTCACGACCCAGATAATCATGATGATGTGATCACTAATCTAGAGCCAGACATCTTGGAATGTGAAGTCAAGTGGGCCTTAGAAAGCATCACTACGAACAAAGCTAGTGGAGGTGATGGAATTCCAGTTGAGCTGTTTCAAATCCTGAAAGATGATGCTGTGAAAGTGCTGCACTCAATCTGCCAGCAAATTTGGAAAACTCAGCAGTGGCCACAGGACTGGAAAAGGTCAGTTTTCATTCCAATTCCAAAGAAAGGCAATGC
>SJYT01012943.1:16120-68543 GCA_006410635.1 Cephalophus harveyi
AGGAAAGTTATGCCCAACCTAGATAGCATATTAAAAAGCAGAGACATTACTTTGCCAACAAAAGTCTGTCTAGTCAAGGCTATGGTTTTTCCAGTGGTCATGTATGGATGCGAGAGTTGGACTGTGAAGAAAGCTGAACACCGAAGAATTGATGCTTTTGAACTGTGGTGTTGGAGAAGACTCTTGAGAGTCCCTTGGACTGCAAGGAGATCCAACCAGTGCATCCTAAAGGAGATCAGTCCTGGGTGTTCACTGGAAGGACTGATGGTGAAGCTAAAACTCCAATACTTTGGCCACCTAATGTGAAGAGCTGACTCATTGGAAAAGACCTTGATGCTGGGAAAGATTGAAGGCAGGAGGAGAAGGGGACGACAGAGGATGAGATGGTTGGATGGCATCACCAACTCAATGGACATGAGTTTGGGTGGACTTCATGAGTTGGTGATGGACAGGGATGTGTGTTGCAGTTCATGGGGTTGCAAAGAGTCAGACATGCCTGAACAACTGAACTGAACTGACTGACGATAAAAAAAAAAAAAAAAAAAACTCAAAATGTGGGAATAGAGAGAACATATCACAAAATAACAGGTTTCCCTGGTTGCTTAGATGGTAAAGAATCCACCTGCAATGCAGGAAACCTGGGTTTGACCCCTGGGCTGGGAAAAATCCCCTGGAGAAGGAAATGTCTAACCACTACAGTTTTCTTGCCAGGAGAATTCCATGGACAGGGGTCATGGCAGGCTACAGTTCATGGGGTCAAAAAGAGTCAGACATCACTGAGTTACTAATACTCTCTTTCACTTTCACCTCAACATAACAAAACCAAAAGCCATATGTGATAAACTCTAGCTAACAAGCTAATAGATAGAAGCTGAAGGCTTTTCTCTAAGATGAAGAACAAAACAATGATGCCCACTTTTATTCAATACAGTATTGGAAGTCCTAGGCATAGTAGTCAGAGAAGATAAACTGGAAAGGAAAAAGTAACACTGTCACTGATTGCAGATGACATGATACTATATACAAAAAAAAACCTTAAAGACTATCAAAAAACCATTAGAACTAATAAATGAATTCAACAAAGGTGCAGTATTCAAAAATCTGTTTTGTTTCCTTACACTAACAATAAACTATCAGAAAGAGAAATAAGGAAAACAATCTCATTTGTAATCACATCAGAAATACCAAGAATAAATTTAACCAAGGAGGCAAAAGACCTGTATATTATTTTTTTTCTTTTTAAAATTCTTTATTCATTTATTTTAATTGGAGGCTAATTATTTTACAACACTGTAGTGGTTTTTGCCATATATTGACATGAATCAGCCATGGGTTTACATATGTTCCCCATTGTGAACCCCCTCCCACCCCTCCCAAATAACTGATTAATTCTTTGTCAGTGGCTTCATTCCCCATCCCATCCCTCTGGGTCAAGTGCACCAGCCCTGAGCACCCTGTCTCATGCATCGAACCTGGACTGGTGATCTGTTTCACATCTGATAATATATGCTTCAGTGGTATTCTCTCAGATCATCCCACCCTTGCCTTCTCCCACAGAGTCCAAAAGACTGTTCTATACATCTGTGTCTCTTTTGCTGTCTCATATATAGGGTTATCATTACCATCTTTCTAAATTCCATATATAGGTGTTAGTATACTGAATTGGTGTTTTTCTTTCTGGCTTACTTCACTCTGTATAATAGGCTCCAGTTTCATCCACCTCATTAGAACTGATTCAAATGTATTCTTTTTAATGGCTGAATAATATTCCATTGTGTATATGTACCACAGCTTTCTTATCCATTCATCTGCTGATGGACATCTAGGTTGCTTCCATGGCCTGGCTATTATAAACAGTGCTTCAATGAACATTGGGGTACACGTGTCTCTTTCAATTCTGGTTTCCTTGATGTGTATGCCCAGCAGTGGCATACTGCTTTTATATATAGTATCATGTCATCTGCTGGGTCATATGGCAATTCTAGTTTCAGTTTTTAAAGGAATCTCCATACCGTTCTCTATAGTGGCTGTACTAGTTTTCATTCCCACCAACAGTGTAAGAGGGTTCCCTTTTCTCCACACCCTCTCCAGCATTTATTGTCTGTAGATTTTTGGATAGCAGCCATTCTGACCAGTGTGAAATGGTACCTCATTGTGGTTTTGATTTGCATTTCTCTGATAATGAGTGATGTTGAGCATCTTTTCATGTGTTTGTTAGCCATCTGTATGTCTTCTTTGGAGAAATGTCTGTTTAGTTCTTTGGCTTATTTTTGGATTGGGTTATTTATTTTTCTGGAATTTAGCTGCAGGAGTTTCTTGTATATTTTTGAGATTAATTCTTTGTCAGTTGCTTCATTTGCTATTATTTTCTCCCATTCTGAAGGCTGTTTTTTCACTTTGCTTATAGTTTCCTTTGTTGTGCAAAAGCTTTTAATTTTAAATAGGTCCCATTTGTTTAGTTTTGCTTTTATTTCCATTACTCTGGGAGGTGGGTCATAGAGGATCCTACTGTGATTTATGTCAGAGAGTGTTTTGCTTATGTTTTTACTCTAGCATTTTTATAGTTTTTGGTCTTACATTTAGATCTTTAATCCATTTTATTTTTGTGTATGGTGTTAGAAAATGTTCTAGTTTCATTCTTTTACAAGTGGTTGTCCAGTTTTCCCAGCACCGCTTGTTAAAGAGATTGTCTTTTCTCCATTGTATATTCTTGCCTCCTTTGTCAAAGATAAGGTGTCCATAGGTGCGTGGACTTATCTCTGGGCTTTCTATTTTGTTCCACTGATCTATATTTCTGTCTTTGTGCCAGTACCATACTGTCTTGATGACTATAGCTTTGTAGTAGAGCCTGAAGTCAGGCAGGTTGATTCCTCCAGTTCCGTTCTTCTTTTTCAAGATCGCTTTGTCTATTCGAGGCTTTTTGTATTTCCATACAAATTGTGAAATTAATTGTTCTAGTTCTCTGAAAAATACTGTTGGTAGCTTGATAGGGATTGCATTGAATCTATAGATTGCTTTGGGTAGTATACTCATTTTCACTATATTGATTCTTCCAATCCACGAACATGGTATATTTCTCCATCTATTTGTGTCCTCTTTAATTTCTTTCATCAGTGTTTTATAGTTTTCTACATATAGGTCTTTTGTTTCTTTAGGTAGATATATTCCTAAGTATTTTATTCTTTTCATTGCAATGGTGAATGGAATTGTTTCCTTAATTTCTCTTTCTGTTTTCTCATTGTTAGTGTATGGAAATGCAAGGGATTTATGTGTGTTAATTTTATATCCTGCAATTTTAGTATATTCACTGATTAGCTCTAGTAATTTTCTGGTGGAGCCTTTAGGGTTTTCTATGTAGAGGATCATGCCATCTGCAAACAGTGAGAATTTTACTTCTTCTTTTCCAACCTGGATTCCTTTTATTTCTTTTTCTGCTCTGATTTCTGTGGCCAAAACTTCCAGAACTATGTTGAATAGTAGTGATGAGAGTGGGCACACTTGTCTTGTTCCTGACTTTAGGGGAAATGGTTTCCATTTTTCACCATTGAGCATAATGTTTGCTGTGGGTTTGCAAAAGATGTGATATAAAAAGACTACAGGACATTAATGAAAGAAGTTGAAGATGATATAAATAAATAGAAAGATATTCCATGCTCAAGCATTGCAAGAATTGACTGTTAAAATATCCATACTACACAAAGCAATATAAAAAATTCAGTGCAATCCTTATCAAAATTCAAATTTAGCTTTCACAAAAAGAGAACAAAGAATTCTAAATTTCTTATGGCACTACAAAAGACCCTGAATAACCAAAGCAACCTTTGGAAAGAAAAAAAAAACCACTGAAGGCATCATGCTACCTGATTTCAAACTATATTACAAAGACTAGTAATTAAAACTGTATGGTGCTAGTGTGAAAACAGATACATAGATCAATGTAACAGAATAGTCCTGGAAATAAAGCTATATATATAGTGTGTGTGTGTGTGTATATATATATATAACCTATTAATTATATATTATACATATAACCTATTAATTCATGTTGAAGAAGCCAAAAATATACAGTGGGGAAAGAACAATCTGTTGAATAAATAGTATTGGAAAAATTGGACAGTCCCATGTAAAAGAATGATAGTGGATCACTAACTTAAACCATACACAAAAATTAACTCGAAATGGATTAAACATTTGAACATAAGATCTGAAACTGAGCCAAGTGTGGCATGGCATACAAATACAGCTCGTGCACAAAACCCCCATTGTGCAAAGGGCAGGGCTGGGGTGTTGATAGAGGGGAGGCATACAAACTTGAGCAGCACACACAAACCTCCTGGCACAGTCCAGAGACCACATAACCCCCAGAGGGCAGGTGGTAAGACAGAACAAGTGCATACAAACCTGGCGACCATGCAGAGGGAGGCACGGGGAGCCAAAACAACTCCATACTAGTCTCACAATGCAGAAGCCAGCCCGGGGAGCCAAAACAAGTCCACACAAGCCCCGCGATGCAGAGTGCCGCACCCAGGAAGCTGATACAAGTGCACACAGTCCCTGGAGAGCCAAAACAAGTGCACACAAGCCCCGTGACACAGAGGGCGGGCCTCAGGAACTGAGACAAGCGCACACAAGCCCTGCGACTCAGAGGGTGAGCTCAAGGGGGCTACGGGAACCCTGCACAAGTCTCTGTGACACAGAAGGTACAAGAAAAGATCCACACAAGCTCCTACTCAGCAAGCTTGCGCCAGAAGCGCAGGGCAGGACGGGGGAACAGAAGCACCGGGAATGATCCCAGGGACAAGTAGGGGGCTGGCAGCACTGCAGATATGCTGAGAGGATCACTTTGAAGCAGCTGCAGAAATAGACGTGCCTAACACTGCCCATATGCAGATCAGGAAGCAACAGCTAGAACTGGACATGGAACAACAGACTGGTTCCAAATAGGAAAAGGAGTACGTCAAGGCTGTATATTGTCACCCTGCTAATTTAACTTATATGCAGAGTACATCATGAGAAACGCTGGGCTAGATAAAGCACAAGCTGGAATCAAGATTGCTGTGAGAAATATCAATAACCTCAGATATGCAGATGACACCACCCTTATGGCAGAAAATGAAGAGGAACTAAAAAGCCTCTTGATGAAAGGGAAAGAGGAGAGTGAAAAAGTTGGCTTAAAGCTCAACATTTAGAAAACTAAGATCATGGCATCCAGTCCCATCACTTCATGGGAAATAGATGGGGAAAATGGAAAGAGTGTCAGACTTTATTTTGGGGGGCTCCAAAATCACTGCAGATGGTGACTGCAGCCATGAAATTAAAAGACGCTTACTCCTTGGAAGAAAAGTTATGGCCAACCTAGATAGCATATTGAAAAGCAGAGACATTACTTTGCCAACAAAGGTCTGTCTAGTCAAGGCTATGGTTTTTCCAGTGGTCATGTATGGATGGGAGAATTGGAGTGTGAAGAAAGCTGACCGCCGAAGAATTGATGCTTTTGAATTGTGGTGTTGGAGAAGACTCTTGAGAGTCCTTTGGACTGCAAGGAGATCCAACCAGTCCATCCTAAAGGAGATTAGCCCTGAGTGTTCCTTGGAAGGACTGATGCTAAAGCTGAAACTCCAGTACTTTGGCCACCTCATGCAAAGAGTTGACTCATTGGAAAAGACTCTGATGCTGGGAGGGATTGGGGGCAGGAGGAAAAGGGGACAACAGAGGATGAAATGGCTGGATGGCATCACTGACTTGATGGACGTGAGTTTGAGTGACTCTGGGAGTTGGTGATGGACAGGGAGGCCTGGCATGCTGCGATTCATGGGGTCACAAAGAGTCGGACATGAGTGA
This sequence comes from Cephalophus harveyi, assembly GCA_006410635.1. Lineage (NCBI taxonomy): Eukaryota > Metazoa > Chordata > Mammalia > Artiodactyla > Bovidae > Cephalophus > Cephalophus harveyi. The sequence goes on from SJYT01012943.1 coordinate 21,962, forward strand.
GCGACTGAACTGAAGTGAACACTGCCCAAGCCAGAACACTGCCCAAAGGCGTACCGAACCTAAAGACACTCCAAAACCTACTACTGGACACTGCACTGTCCTTTAGAGAGACGAGAACCAGCTCCATCAACCAGAACACAGGCACGAGCTCCCCCAACCAGGAAAACATCATAGGACACTAACGCAACCACCTTCACAGGGGTGGACTCCACAACCAAGATCTACGACCTTGAGAGTCTTTAAAAAATTTTTTCTTTTTAATTTTTTTTTTCTTATAAATCACACTGTTTATTCCTGCAACATATCTCCACCCTCACATTAGCCTTTAGCAGTGCTGTGGAGTTTTCCTCTTTGTTTTTCTTGTTATAAAAATTAAAAAGTTCATTTTAAGATTCTTTCTTTTTATAAATCACACTGTTTATTCCCCAACATATTTACACCTTCACATTAGCATTTTGCAGTGCTGTGGAGTTTTGCTCTTTGTTTTCCTTGTTGAAAAAAAATTCACTTAAATCTTTTCTTTTTTTCTTATAAATCACATGGTTTATTCCCTCTACATATTTCTACCTCAAAAGATATTAGCCTTTTGAGGTGCTGTGGAGTTTTCCTCTTTGTGTTTCTTGTCAAAAACAGAAAAAGAAACAAAAGAAAAAAATTCATTTTAAGATTTTTTTCTTTTTTCTTTATGAGGTTTTGATATATTCAACTGCTTTTCCTATAGTTCTTTACTGGCTGTAGCTATTCCTGAATATATATAAATCTCTTTCACATTCATCTATTAATCTTTCAGTTCAGTTCAGTCTCTCAGTTATGTCTGACTCTTTTCGACCCCACAGACTGTAGCATGTCAGGCTTCCCTGTCCATCACCAACTCCCGGAGCTTACTTAAACTCATGTCCATGGAGTCGGTGATGCCATCCAACCATCTCATCCTCTGTCATCCCTTCTCCTCCTGTTTTTAAATGTCTATAAAATCATTCTTTATGAAACAATAAAGCCCCCTTAAGAAACTAATGTAAAGAGCAATATCTAGACAAATCATGGCATGAATCAAAAATAAAAGTTAATATTCAATAAAGAATATTAATCTATTTCTCACTCATATTTGATCCCATGGATAAGTGACAGCATTTACTGGCAAGAATGGAAAATTCTAGTGATTATGTGGAAGAGCTGAAAATCAGATTTCCAAATTAATATTTTCCTCAAACTCGAAGGCATGATCATAAAATATAACTCAAATATGTTATTTAGTACTAGAACATTTTAATGAAAATAAGACCTAGATATTACATGAGTAAGTTTATAATAATAATAAAAAAAAACCCTAGCCTACAGTATCATTTATATGAAAATTTCAGATGCATTTGCAACTTCTCATTTTCTGTAAGATCAACATGACATTTCAGTTATAAAACTCCTCAAGCTGGCATAAGGTAAATGTTCTGTTTATCTATCTCTGCATGCATTATGTGTGCATGTTTAGTTGTGTCCAACTCTTTTGCAACCCCATGGACTATAGCCTACCAGGCTTCTCTGTCCATGGAATTCTCCAGGTAAGAATAGTGGAGAAGGTTGCCGTTTCCTCCTCCAGGGGATCTTCCCAACCCTGGAATCAAACCCGCGTCTCTTGTGTCTTGTCTCCTGCACTGGCAGGTGGATTCTTTACCACTTGCACCACCTCTAAACTTAGTGGTTTAACAAATTATCTTTCATGGTTTGGGCAGCTGATGAGCACAGCTGGGCAGTCCTCCCTTGGGTACCTCAAATAATCAGATGGAAGCTGAGATCATAATCAATGAAAGGTGTCTCCACTCAACATCCAGCACCTGAGCTAGGATGACTGAACAACTGGAATCAATTAGTCAAGCATCTCATTTTCAACATGCCCTCTTTACCTGGCAGGCTTGTACTTTTTCACATAATGGCAGACTCAAGATAGGCTGACTTCTTACGAGGTGACTGACTTCTCCAGAAGTTTCAAGAGAGCCATGAGGAAAGCGGCAAGGCATCTGACTTCGCTTCGTGAGGCATAGAGCCTCACTGCTGTTATAATCTAATTAATGGTAAAAGGAGTCAAAACCTAGCCCAGATTCAAGGGAATGGAGGAGTAGATTCCACCTCTTAATGGGGAGATGGCTTGTGTGTATGAGAAGGGAAAGCTGATGGTGGTTATTTTGGAGTCAGCTACCTCAGTAGTGCTTCCCTGGTGGCTCAGACAGTAAAGAATCTACCTGCAATGCAGGAGACCCGAGGTCAATCCCTTGGTCAGGAAGATCCTCTAGAAAAGGAAATGGCAACCCAACCCACTCCAGTATTCTTCCCTAGAAAATTCCACAGACAGAGGAGACTGGTTACAGTCCATGGGTTCATAAAGAGTTGGACACGACTGAGTGACTAACACCCACCCATCTCAGTAATATTTTGAGAATACAGTTGACCCTTGAACAACACAAGTTTGAATTATGCAGATACACTTATTCGTGACTTTTCTTCAATAAGCATACAGCCAGATGTTAGTATTACCAGGTTCCACATCTGTTGCAACAGAGGGCCCACTATGGACCTGAGCATTCATGGATTCTTGTATTCCCCTCAGACCCCAATGCACACAGATACCAAAGGTCAACTTGTATATATATCCTACTTCTTTATAAAGAATGATGTCACAAAAGAAAGCCTAAATTTGACTTCCTAACAAAAGTAGAGAGCCATAAACACATTCATAATTCTGACTGACTTTCAGCATATTCGGATTAACAATTTATGTGCAGTCTATTTCAAGAATCTAGCATTTGGCCAAAAATTATGTGCACTCTTGTTAACTCGAATATAGTTCCTGAACCAGCAGCACCTGGGAACTTGTCAGAAATGCAGATTAGACCCTATTCCAGACCTACTAAATCAGACATATATTTTACAAGATGCCTAGGAGATTCATATGCATATTAAAATTTGAGAAGTGCTGACTTAGGCTATACTCATATATAGCCATCACATGGATATGAAAGATTGGTTCCAGGATTCCCCACAGATCCCAAAATCTAAGAAGATGCTCAAGTCTTTCATATAAAATGGCATGGTATTTGCATATAACCTATACAGACCTTTCTGTATTTTTTAACTCATCTCTTTCTAGATTACATACAAAATATACTATCATGTACATACTTTGTACATAGCTGTAAATATAATGTAAATACTATGTAAATGTTTGCTCAGTAATGTCCAATTCTTTGTGACCCTACAGACTGAAGCCCACCAGGTTCATCTGTCCATGGAATTCCTCAGGCAAGAATACTGGAGTGGGTAGCCATTCCCTTCTCCAGGGGATCTTCCCAACCCAGGAACTGAACACATGTCCCCTACAGCTTCTGCACTGCAGGCAGATTTTTTACCATCTGAATCACCAGGGAAGCTGCTGCTGTTAAGTCATTTCAGTCGTGTCCGACTCTGTGCGACCCCATAGACGGCAGCCCACCAGGCTCCCCCGTCCCTAGGATTCTCCAGGCAAGAACACTGGAGTGGGTTGCCATTTCCTTCTCCAATGCATGAAAGTAAAAAGTGAAAGTGAAGTCACTTAGTCGTGTCCGACTTTGTGACCCCATGGACTGCAGCCTATCAGGCTCCTCTGTCCATGGGATTTTCCAGGCAAGAGTACTGGAGTGCCAGGGAAGCTGATGTATGGTAAATTGTTGGTATGTGGTAAATTCAAGTTTTGCTGCTGAATATTTTTGATGCATGGTCAGTTGAATGTGGAGATGTACAACCCACAGATACCGACAACTGATCTACTAGAATACACAGAGTATCCTCAAACTTGTCAGTTGAAACCTAGAAAAAATGAAGTGCTCATCTTCAACTCTGGGGGTGGAGAAGGACGGTATATTTCATTTGAGTTTAAATGGGAAAAGTAGTTAAAACTTGATTACTCCTATAGAATCTTTGAAAAGTTGGAAACATCATGTGTAGAGGTTTGTGCTTTAATCTTGTTTTTATCTGGGACATCAAGGATTATCACTATGTTTGGAGGGAAAAGTTTGATTTATGGGTTTTTTTATATGACTAGGGAAGCTAAGAACAAAAGACTAAAAAGAGTACAAAAAACTTTAAAATAGGTAGTAAATATGTTATATGCATTTAGTTATTAAGATGTAAACACACATGGAAAAAATTTTCACTATTATTATTAGCAAAATATTTAAAATATGTTTCTAGGCAGGTTAACATCATTTCTTGTCATAGATAAAATAAAAGCACATTTAGGAAAAAACTGTTCTTTTAAAGGAAATAAAATTAACTTTTGAAAACATACCATTTCCTTCCCAAAATACGTTCCGTCAATTCAAGTCCATTTCTTGCCAGTTTCTTCTTAATTCATCATTCATTTCTATGATCTAAATTGCAAAACAATTAAGATGCCTATGAGAAACTTCATAAAAATCCAGCAAGTTCAACATTCAAATAAGTTCAGGATAACTTGAAATTTGCTGGTCATTACTTTATCTGTTAAGTATCTGGATGCAAATGTTATCTAGAAAAGTATATTTAAGTCCTTTATAGATAAAACTATTTTAGTAATAACTAACACTTTAGTTTGTTTCCAAATGGCATCAGATACAAGCCTAGATTAAAATTTAAGCACCAGATTTACCAATTTTTAAAAAAGATACTTAACACTTTGAATAGTTCAGTGCAGCTGCTCAGTCATATCCGACTCTTTGCGACCTGAGGAACCACAGCACACCAGGGCTCCCTGTCCATCACCGACTCCTGGAGTTTACTCAAACCTATGTCCATTGAGTTGGTGATGCCATCCAAACATCTCATCCTCTGTCGTCCCCTTTTTCCTCCTGCCTTCAATCTTTTCCAGAATGAGGATCTTTTCCAGTGAATCAGCTCTTCACATCAGGTGGCCAAAGTATTGGAGTTTCAGCTACAACATCAGTCCTTCCAATGAACATCCAAGACTGATCTCCATCAGGATGGAATGGTTGGATCTCCTTGCAGTCCAAGGGACTCTCAAGAGTCTCCAGCACAACAGTTCAAAAGCATCAATTCTTTGGCACTCAGCTTTCTTTGTAGTCCAACTCTCACATCCATACGTGACTACTGGAAGAAACATAGCCTTGACTAGACGGACCTCTGGTGACAAAGTAATGTCTCTGCTTTTCAGTATGCTATCTAGGTTGCTCATAACTTTCCTTCCAAGGAGTAAGCATCTTAATTTCATGGCTGCAGTCACCATCTGCAGTGATTTTGGAGCCCAGAAAAATAAAGTCAGCCACTGTTTCCACCACTGAGTTTTCGAAATTTGCTGGCATATTGAGTGCAGCACTTGCACAGCATCATCTTTCAGGATTTGAAACAGCTCAACTGGAATTCCATCACCTCCACTAGCTTTGTTCATAGTGATGCTTCCTAAGGCCCACTTGACTTCGCATTCCAGAATGTCTGGCTCTAGGTGAGTGATCATACCATTGTGATTATCTGGGTTGTGAAGATCTTTTTGTATAGTTCTTCTGTGTATTCTTGCCACCTTTTCTTAATATCTTCTGCTTCTGTTAGGTCCATACAATTTCGGCCCTTTATTGAGCCCATGAAATATTCCCTTGATATGTCTAATTTTCTTGAAGAGATCTCTAGTCTTTCCTATTCTCTTGTTTTCCTCTATTTCCTTGTATTGATCACTGAAGAAGGCCTTCTTTTCTCTCCTTGCTATTCTTTGGAACTCTGCATTCAAGTGGGTATATCTTTCTTTTTCTCCTTTGCTTTTCACTCCTCTTCTTTTCACAGCTATTTGAAAAGGCCTCCCTAGACAGCCATTTTGCTTTTTTGCATTTCTTTCTCTTGGGGATGGTCTTGATCCCTGTCTCCTGTACAATGTCACGAACCTCCATCCATAGTTCATCAGGCACTCTGTCTATCAGATCTAATCCCTTGAATCTATTTCTCACTTCCACTGTATAATCGTAAGGGATTTGATTTAGGTCATACCTGAATGGTCTAGTGATTTTGCCTACTTTCTTCAATTTAAGTCTGAATTTGGCAGTAAGGAGTTCATGATCTGAGCCACACTCAGCTCCTGCTCTTGTTTTTGCTGACTGTGTAGAACTTCTCCATGTTTAGCTGCAAAGAATATAACCAAACTGATTTTGGTATTGACCATCTGGGGATGTCCATGTATAGAGTCTTCTCTTGTGTTGTTGGAAGAGGGTGTTTGCTATGACCAGTGTGTTCTCTTGGCAAAACTCTATTAGCCTTTGCCCTGCTTCATTCTGTACTCCAAGGCCGAATTTACCTGTTAGTCCCAGTATTTCTTGACTTCCTACTTTTGCATTCCAGTCCCCTATAATGAAAAGGACATCTTTTTTGGGTGTTCATTCTAGATGGTCTTGTAGGTCTTCAAAGAACCATTCAACTTCAGCTTCTTTCAGCATTACTGGTTGAGCCATAGACTTGGATTACCGTGATACTGAATGGTTTGCCCTGTAAATGAACAGAGATCATTCTGTCGTTTTTGAGATTGCACCCAAGTACTGCATTTCAGACTCTCTTGTTGACTAGATAAAATGGTCGTCTAGTTAAATTAACCCATTCCAGTCCATTTTAGTTCGCTGATTCCTAAAGATGTCAAGGTTCAGTCTTGCCATCTCCTGTTTGACCACTTCCAATTTGCCTTGATTTATGGCAATGGCACCCCACTCCAGTACTCTTGCCTGGAAAATCCCATGGATGGAGGAACCTGGTGGGCTGCAGTCCATGGGGTCGCTAAGAGTTGGACACGACTGAGCGACTTCATTTTCACTTTTCACTTTCATGCATTGGAGAAGGAAATGGCAACCCACTTCAGTATTCTTGCCTGGAGAATCCCAGGGACGAGGGAGCATGGCAGGCTGCAGTCTATGGGGTCGCACAGAGTTGGACACGACTGAAGCGATTTAGCAGCAGCAGTAGCAGCATGGACCTAACGTTCTAGGTTCCTCTGCAATATTGCTCTTTACAGCATCGGACCTTGCTTCCGTCACCAGTCACATCCACAATTGGGTGTTGTTTTTGCTTTGGCCCCGTCTCTTCATTCTTTCTGGAGTTATTTCTCAACTGATCTTCAGTAGCATATTGGCCACCTACCGACCTGGGGAGTTCTTCTTTCAGTGTCCTATCTTTTTGCCTTTTCATACTGTTCATGGGTTATATTTATGATTTTCAGTGATTGTATTTGTTATGTAAAATGTTATACTGTATACAGTGTCTCCATATATACCACCTGTAATTTTCAAGGAAAATTACAGAAATTTTCAAATTTCATTAATTTTAAAATTAAGATGTTTGTGTTAGGAGGTACAAATTGTGATACCTGAAATTCTACCTGTACCTGGGTCTTTTTTCCTAGCACTGTCTGGTTTTCAACAACTCAAATACTGGAGTCTTTCCCATTATTTCCTTTAAAAATTTGGGGGCCCTCTCTGGGACACATTTCTGGGAGTAATCCTTTTTAATTAATGGATAATTGAGGAAAGAGAAGTTCATAGAGATATATAGAATAACAAAATTTGCATCATACATTTGTACCAGACCTAAGCTAAATTTTGGAATCATTTTCCAGCTTACAGTCTATTGTAAAAGACCCTACATGCTCAATTGCTGTTGTGTTTGACTCTTTGTGACCCCATGGACTGTAGCCCACTAGGCTCTTCTGTCCATGGAATTTTTCAGGCAGGAATTCTGGAGTGGGTTGCTATTTCCTTCTCCAAGGCATCTTCCCTACCTAGGGATTGAATTTGCATCTCTTGAGCTTCCTGCATTGGCAGCGGGATTCTTCACCACTGTGCCACTTGGAAAGCCAAAGAGGTCCTGCAACAGCTTCTTAAAAGAATAAATTCATTTTGCATTTTCTTTCCAGTAGTTTATATCAGATTAAGTTAGTAGTTAGGACAAGTGTTTACCACCAATTTGTTATATACATTGCTACTGTGTTATGTACTTACTTTATATGATCTCGTTAATCTTCTCATCAGATTTAGGATTGTAGGTACAATTGAGACTCCAATCCCAGAGCTCATGTTCTTTACCATTTTCACACTGTTTTGACGTGAGAAACAGGTCCTACTCATTAAGGTCAAGATAAGTATTTGAGAGGGGCTCTCCTGGTGGCTCAGATGGTATACAATCCACCTGGAATGCAGGGCACCTGGGTTCAATCCCTGGGTTGGGAAGATTCCCTGGAGAAGGGAACGGCTACCTACTCCATTATTCTTGCCTGGAGTTCATGGACAGAAGAGCCTGGTGAGCTATAGTCCATAGGGTCGCAAAGAGAAGGACACGACATAGTGACTAAACAACAGAGTATTTGGGGGAAGAAGTAATTACAAAACAGCCTCTGTCGCCTAAAGTGTGCTAGATTAACTGAGAGGCAGTTTGTGAAATCTAGGGGGCAGGATGGCTGTGGGAGGGGTGTTCTGTTGAGGTCCTGCCTCCCAGCTCCTGGGGAGGGCGTGGAAGCCCCGCCCCTACGAGCGCCCTCCCCCCCCTACAGGAAGCCACACCCCGCGCAGCTGCCAACCTCGGGACAGAATGGCTGGAGCGGGCAGTGGCCACGTGAAGCCCTGCTCCCAGGATGAAGGTTATGGCCGCTGCAGTTTGGGAAGCTGGAGATTAAGGAAGAGGCGAGGAGATCAGGAAGGAAAGGAAAGCCTCACCCCCAACTGCCCGTTCTTATCAGTAGGTTACAGCTTGGCAAGGAAGAGGGAGTGCTGCTGCTGCTGCTAAGTCGCTTCAGTCGTGTCCGACTCTGTGCGACCCCATAGACGGCAGCCCAACAGGCTCCCCCGTCCCTGGGATTCTCCAGGCAAGAACACTGGAGTGGGTTGCCATTTCCTTCTCCATTGTGTGAAAGCGAAAAGTGAAAGTGAAGTCGCTCACTCGCGACCGACTCCTAGCGACCCCATGGACTGCAGCCTACCAGGCTCCTCCATCCATGGGATTTTCTAGGCAAGAGTACTGAACTCCTAAAGTATCTCCTAAGAGGCTCCTGAGGCCCACGGGTTTTGCTTGGAATCTGAGTCTGGGCTTTAGCACTAGGGTGACGTGGAAGTCACACAGAGATAAAGCCTGAAGGCCGCTTTGGATAGATCTTTCTCCTTGTGGGTAGCCATGTGTGATCCAGCAATGTCTATAAGGTTTCAAATTTTAAGCCTACTAGAAAATGTTAGACCTGAATTGGGTGATCTTAGCCAGATTTTATGGCTTCAGATTGCAGGAATTGCCATCTATTCCACTGCATCCTGTATTTCTTAATTAAGAATGTAAATACGATCTATTTTATTGAAGTTGGAGATGGAGTTTGACTCACTAGTATAAAAACCGAAGTTGCTGAGATTAAAAAATACCAGTAATGATATTAAGGTATTTAGATGATCTAGACATAGTCTTGAAATTAATTCTAGATCAATTATGGCAAACTAGTGTTTATGGATTCATAGTTGCTAAAAAGAATCTTTGAGATGGTAATAATCCAACCAATTTTACAGGTGAGAAAATAGAACCCAGAATAATTAACTCCGAGTTGCGTGAGTGGCCACAACTGTTCTAGTACTTTACTAGTTTTACTTCAAATGTTGATATTACCATAAACAAAAAAAGAACAGTTTAAGTATGAGAGAAAAAATCATACATTTTACTGCAAAATCAGATAAAAGGTGACTCAATATATCAATTATTTCTCTTCATGGACATGAATAATTAAGAGTGACTTGTTAATTTATTCTCCATCTTTTGGGTGATATCACCTTTAACATTTTTAATCATCAAAATCTTCATTGTTTCTTGTAATACTAACAACACGGTACTGGGCTCTCTCCAATTCTGCCTTGAAATTGTTTTCTCTGCTTGCTTATACTTTTAATCACACTTTTAACTCCTTAAGCCACTGTAAATTAATATAAAATTCCTTTTTCTAGTTTTGAAAGTCCTGTTTCAGTGGTTATCAACTTTGAGCCACATTAGGAGAGCCACAGCCATATCTTATATCAAAGTTCTCCTAACAATCCCAGGTCCATTTCATTTAGCCCATACTTTTTCATTTCTGCAATGAAGATGCTGAACTTGACTCCAAAGTACACAGTTATTTCTAACACACTAATTTTCCCCCTTATTTGTCATGAATATTCATTAGCAGGACATGGGATTTCAGTTAGTTTTCAGTTAATATGGCCAGTATTACAATTGACCATATTTAACTGCTTCTAAAGAGGTTCATTTTTTCCATAAAATCTTTTAAACTAATCAGTGGATGAGTGGGGAGTAGATTTCTTCCACCCTACTGAAATTGGACTCAGAATCACTTTAACTCCCTCATTTCTCCTTTTGTTATATATTTGTCTCTATGTTTATTCAGTGACATTACTGAGTGTCACACTCAGTGCTGAACACATTACAAGAAAGACATTCCTTGCCCTCCAGATGAGAAATATTATTGCAGTGTAATATAATTGTTACGGGGTTATGTAGCATGTACTACCCAGGAGGTGCAGTGGTAAAGAATCCACCTGCCAGTGCAGGAGACTTAAGAGATGGGTGTTCGATCCCTGGGTCAGGAATATTCTCTGGAGTAGGAAATGGCATCCCACTCCAATATTCTTGCCTGGAGAATCTCATGGACAGAGAAGCCTGGTGGGTACAGTCCACGGGGTCACAAGAAGTCAGAAATGACTGAGAACACACACAGCATATACTATGGAAGCATAGAGGGGCACCTACTCCCTTGGAGAAACCTGTAGAAGAAACTAGGAAGCGGTTAAGGAAGTATACAGCAGAAGAAAAATAAACATATTTCAAGCAGGAGGAACAGTATAAGCCAATGCATTGCTTAGTGCAAGAAATCCTACATTGCTGGTTCTTGAGAAATGGAGATTGGATAAGAATGATAGGCCGTACCTTCATCGTAAAGGATCTCCTAGGCCTCTAAGATTTGGTAGATTTTATCCCAAGGATGTGGGAAGCTAATAAAGTTTTTAAGCAGGGAAGCACACATTAAGATTCAGAGAATACTTTAGCCAAGTTAATGGCAGGTAGAGAAAGCAGGCTGCTTGAGAATTCAGACAGTGCAGTTGATCCAGACTAATGAGATATAGGCTCTGCGGTAACAAATAGAGAAAGTTCACTTGACAATTATTGAGGCCTTCATTGCTTTGTGAGGATCTTCAGTTTAGATTCTCTGGGATGAGGCCATAATAGAATTAGAGAGAGGTTTCACATTTGGCTAGTTTGTGGTGATAATAATTACTGGAAGAATGGAGAGTCATTTGTCTTTCTTGTCTACAAAGAAGTCAGTATGATTTCAGCTAATCTTTCTGTATTCCTTATTCAAAGTGATCTCTGTTCGTTTCCCAGGCAAACCATTCAGTATCACAGTAATCCAAGTCTGTGTCCCGATCAGTAACGCTGAAGAAGCTGAAGTTGAATGGTTCTATGAAAACCTCCAAGACCTTCTAGAATGAACACCCCCAAAAGATTTTCTTTCATAAGAGGGGACTGGAATGCAAAAGTAGGAAGTCAAGAAACACTGGGACTAACAGGTAAATTCGGCCTTGGAGTACAGAATGAAGCAGGGCAAAGGCTAACAGAGTTTTGCCAAGAGATGCACTGGTCATAACAAACCCCCTCTTCCAACAACACAAGAGAAGACTCTACACATGGACACCACCAGATGGTCAATACCAAAATCAGTTTGGTTATATTCTTTGCAGCCAAAGCTGGAGAAGCTCTATACAGTCAGCAAAAACAAGACCAGGAGCTGACTGTGGCTCAGATCATGAGCTCCTTATTGCCAAATTCAGACTTAAATTGAAGAAAGTAGGCAAAACCACTAGACCATTCAGGTATGACCTAAACCAAATCTCTTACAATTATACAGTGGAAGTCAGAAATAGATTCAAGGAATTAGATCTGATAAGAGTGCCTGATGAACTATGGATGGAGGTTCGTGACATTGTACAGGAGACAGGGATCAAGACCATCCCCAAGAGAAAGAAATGCAAAAAAGCAAAATGGCTGTCTGAGGAGGCCTTACAAATAGCTGTGAATAGAAGCAAAAAGGAAAGATATGCCCATGTGAATTCAGAATTCCAAAGAATAGCAGGAGAGATAAGAAAGCCTTCCTCAGTGACCAATGCAAAGAAAGAGAAGAAAACAGTAGAATGGGAAAAACTAAGAGATCTCTTCAAGAAAATTAGAGATACCAAGGGAAAATTTCATGCAAAGATGGGCTCGATAAAGGACAGAAATGGTCTGGACCTAACAGAAGCAGAAGATATTAACAAGAGGTGGCAAGAATACATAAGAACTGTACAAAAAAATCTTTACAAGTCAGATAATCATGATGGTGTGATCACTCACCTAGAGCCAGACATCTGGGAATGTGAAGTCAAGTGGGCCTTAGGAAGCATCGCTACCAACAAAGCCAGTGGAGGTGATGGAATTCCAGTTGAGCTGTTTCAAATCCTGAAAGATGATGCTGTAAAAGTGCTGCACTCAATCTGCCAGCAAATTTGGAAAACTCAGCGGTAGCCACAGGACTGGAAAGAGTCAGTTTTCATTCCAATCCCATAGAAAGGCAATGCCAAAGAATGCTCAAACTACTGCACAATTGCACTCATCTCACACACTAGTAAAGTAATGCTCAAAATTCTCCAAGCCAGGCATCAATAGTATGTGAACCATGAACTTCCAGATGTTCAAGCTGTATTTAGAAAAGGCAGAGGAATGAGAGATTAAATTGCCAACATCCGCTGGATCATCAAAAAAAAAAAAAAAAAGGAGTTCCAGAAAAACATCTATTTCTGCTTTATTGACTATGCCAAAGCCTTTGACTGTGTGGATCACAACAAACTGTGGAAAATTCTTCAAGAGATGGGAATACCAGGCCACCTGACCTGCCTCTTGAAATCTGTATGCATCAGGAAGCAAGTTAGAACTGGACATGGAACAACAGACTGGTTCCAAATAGGAAAAGGAGTACGTCAAGGTTGTATATTGTCACCCTGCTTATTTAACTTATATGCAGAGTACATCATGAGAAACCCTGGGCTGGAGGAAGCACAAGCTGGAATCAAGATTGCTGGGAGAAATATCAATAACCTCAGATATGCAGATGACACCATCCCTATGGCAGAAAGTGAAGAAGAACTAAAGAGCCTCTTGATGAAAGTGAAAGAGGAGAATGAAAAAGTTGGCTTAAAGCTCAACATTCAGAAAACTAAGATCATGGCATCCAGTCCCATCACTTCATGGGAAACAGATGGGGAAACAGTGGAAAACAGTGGCTGACTTTTTCTGGGCTCCAAAATCACTGCAGATGGTGACTGCAGCCATGAAATTAGAAGACGCTTACTCCTTGGAAGAAAAGTTATGACCAACCTAGATAGCATAGTAAAAAGCAGAGATATTACNGAAACAGTGGAAACAGTGTCAGACTTAATTTTTCTGGGCTCCAAAATCACTGCAGATGGTGACTGCAGCCATGAAATTAGAAGACGCTTACTCCTTGGAAGAAAAGTTATGACCAACCTAGATAGCATAGTAAAAAGCAGAGATATTACTTTGCCAACAAAGGTCCGTCTAGTCAAGGCTATGGTTTTTCCAGTGGTCACGTATAGATGTGAGAGTTGGACTGTGAAGAAAGCTGAGTGCTGAAGAATTGATGCTTTTGAACTGTGGTGCTGGAGAAGACTCTTGACAGTCCCTTGGACTGCAAGGAGATCCAACCAGTTCAGACTAAAGGAAATCAGTCCTGAATATTCATTTGAAGGACTGATGTTGAAGCTGAAACTCCAATACTTTGGCACCTGATGTGAAGAGCTGACTCATTTGAAAGGACCCTGATGCTGGGAACAACTGAAAGCAGGAGAAGGGGATGACAAAGGATGAGATGGTTGGATGGCATCACCGACTCGATGGACATGAGTTTGAGTAAACTCTGGGAGTTGGTGATGGACAGGGAGGCCTGGTGTGCTGCAGCCCATGGGGTCGCAGAGTCGGACACGACTGAGCGACTGAACTGTGGGATCTGGTTTTCAAAGAACACATGCACTATGAATACTCAAATCTAAATTTTGTTAAAAATCTGTATCTTCCCATGTTCTGACAAATTTTGATCCCACAGCCCAACAATTTTCATTTAAGAGACAGCGACTTCTCATTTGTTACCCCCAAATAGAGGTAAATAACAGGATTTTTGAAGTTACGTTTTATCTTCTTTCTCTAAGTTGTATTGCCTTACTTTTTCCCCACCCCATTACTTTCCCCCTTTTCCTTTACACAAGATTGATAACTTCTGTCAGATACGCCAGAATGTTTTATTTTTCCCTGCATAGGATGGAACCCAGTGTATTAGTTCAGGCTGCCATAGCAAAATACTATAGACTGGGCTTAAAAAGCACAACAGGTATTTTCTTATAGTTCTAGAGGCTAGAAGTCTAAGGTCAAGGTGCTGACATGATTGGTTTCTGGTAAGAGCTCTACTCGCGGATTAGAGGGCCACTTTTTCTCTCTGTTCAGCAGCTGGAATAGGAATTGGGATGTTGGTGAACGGATAACAGGGAATAAGCAAACTCTGTGGTATCTCTTCTTAAAAGGTCACTAATTCCACCAAGAGTGCCCAGCCCCACCCTCACTAAACCTAACTGCCTCTTTAAAAGTTTCATCTGCAAATGCCATCTCACTGTGGGGTCAGGGCTTCAACTGAAAAAATTTGGAGGATACAATTTAGTCCATGTTGTTGATGTTCAGTCATCCAGGCATGACACTTTGGACTGTAGCACACCAGGCCTCCCTGTCCCTCACCATCTCCCGAAGTTTGCCCAAGTCCATGTCCACTGCATGGGTGAAAGCATCCAGGTATCTCATCCTCTGATGCCCTCTTCTGCTTATGCCCTCAATCTTTCCCAGCATCAGAGACTTTTCCAGTGAGTCAGCCCTTTGAGTCAGATGACCAAAGTAATCACCTGATGAGAACAGTTGACTCACTGGACTGAGTAAATCAAACACCCAAAAACAGTTAAGTATTTTTCAATTTAGAGTTTATAACCAATAGTTATTATGAAGGTTGGTTCTTCAATAAAATGAATTAAGTCTATATTAGTTTATTAATTTTTTATAGTTTTGAAAAAATTTTCAATATACAAACAGGCCAGTAATTCCTTATTTACAAAACAACCATTTAACACATGATAGTATGGATAGTTTAAACCTGATCCATTATTTTAAGACCATATTGACTTCAACAGTAACAAATTTTCTTAAACAATTATGTAGCTTCTGGAAGATGGGTTAAATGATGAAAAAATGGGCGACCATGAACACACCCTTTAATTTCATTTCTAAACTGGTGCTTCATTCTGTAGATAATATCTTGGATGTCCTCTTTTGATAAGTACATGGGTAACTGTCTAGACAGACGTACTGCTTCTCCCTGTGGAGAGAAAACCATACATTTTACTGTGATATACATGAAGCAGAAAACAGGTTTTTACTGGCAAATAGGAAGACAGAAAATTGATTATATTCTTTAATTATTCACTCACTCAACAAATATTTACTAAACAACAATTACATGCTAGTCACTGTTGTAGGTTCTATAAATACAGCAGAGAACAAAAAAAGCAACATCCTTGCTCTTCTGAAACTGACATTCTAGTGCAGAAAAGCAGAAAGATAAAAAGATAACCTAGACAACCTAGAGGGGTGGAATGGGGTGGAAAATGGGAGGGAGGCTCATGAGGGAGGGAGTATATGTACACCTATGACTCATTCATGTTGATGTATGGCAGAAACCAACACAACAATTAAAAATAAATAAATTCTTTAAAAGACAAAATTTCAGCAAGTAACTGCACAAAATTAAACTGAGTAATGTGATAAAAGAGAGTATGATTAGGGAAAGTTTCCTCCAGGTGACATTTAAGCAGCTTTTCCTCTTGTAAACAGATAACAAACCTTATAGGATTTCAAAATCATTTACTATTTTATTAAGAAAGAGTTAAGTACCTTAAAATCTAGCCAATCTACATAAGCTAATAATACATACCTCTAAATAACTCATCACTTTGCGAGGTCTACATTCATAAACTTCCTTTGCATTTTTGTTTAATATAGCATTAAGGATTTCTTTTAAATCCATCACTCCATAGAATGGAAGGCAATTAGCCATTCCTTCTATTTCCAAGTAGTTTTCAGCAGTGGAAACTCCTAAAAGAAAAAAAAATATATAAAACTACATAAAGTTAAATTTTGTTTTAACTGTATTCCAGAAAATGTCTAAGAAAAACAAAATCACTGTTAAAATATTTGGAAGCATCAAATTTAGCTTTAGAACACATTTTATGATTTTTAGAAAATAGCAAAGATTTGGGTTTTTTGGCTCTATCTGTGTAACAGTATTCTTAATATTACAGACCACAAAATGTTACCTATAAGTAAAGAAAAAGAGATAGTCCAATGTTGGGTAAACTATCAAAGGGAAAATTTTAAAAGAGGAGTGATGTAGCTTGAAGAGTTTCAGGTCCTGAGATGAACCCATTCCTAACCTGCCATTTACAGACTAGTTCCTTGACCTGAATGGCAGATGCACTGGTGGGATAATAAACAGAGCAGGCATCCTCATGTTCCTCTCAGGAAACAACTGGAGAACAATATAAGAAGATACATAATCAAGTCTTCAGGGATAAAATACAGAGTTCAGTAAAGGGAGATGAAATGAGAGTCTGAGCAACCAACTGAACTTAAATGGGACTTGAAACAGGGATTAGCTAGGCAAAGAGGAAGTGGCAGAATATTCCAGTAAACACCTTTTTATATATATACAGATAGAAAAATTTATCAGTCAAGAGACTTTTCATTATTGCTAGTTATATATTATTTGCAGTATGATTAGACTGAAACATTTAATACTGACTACCTGAATGCAGGAAAATTTTGTGGATATGGTTAAAAATTGCTGTGTGTGCTTAGCCACTCAATTGTGTCTGTCTTTTTGCAACCCCATGGACTGTAGCCCACCAGGCTCTTCTGTCCATGGGGATTCTCCAGGCAAGAATACTGGAGTGGGTTGCCATGCCCTCCTCCAGGGGATCTTCCCAACCCAGGGATTGAACCCAGGTCTCCTGCATTGCACGTGGATTCTTTACCATCTTGAGTTACCAGAGAAGCCCAGGTAAAAAGTATATGGGAACAAATGAAGAAATTGAACAATATGTTAATCTCTGTGTTTGCAGAATATAGATAAGGAAAACTTAAGAGACATTTAGAATCACGTTCAAGCAGTTTTCATCAAATTCTGTGAAATGCTTCCCCATTTTCTGAAAATACTTTAATAAGTGGTCTGACAAGCCTGCAGTTCCCAAAATGGGTAATTCTCACTGATACAGAATAAAAGCTATTCTCATTAACAATCATATTTCTTTAAGGTCACATTAAGAATCCTTTTCCTTAAAGCCAAATGTATTCTTCCTCTTTTTCAAGTGCTTTTATCAAAGATGTTTTCAGGCAACTGGCAAACTGCTGATCAAAAGTTAGTCCAATACAGTAAAACTTGCTAAAAGACTTGAGTAATAGGTCTTTTTTTAAAAATGACAAAAAATAATGAAGGAAAAAAACAGCTAAAAAAAATGAAGAAAGGAAACATGA
Organism: Cephalophus harveyi; assembly: GCA_006410635.1. Taxonomy (NCBI): domain Eukaryota; kingdom Metazoa; phylum Chordata; class Mammalia; order Artiodactyla; family Bovidae; genus Cephalophus; species Cephalophus harveyi. The sequence goes on from SJYT01012943.1 coordinate 39,644, forward strand.
ATATTTTTACCTTGATCTGTTACAGAGAAGAGAAACAATGCTGATGATAATCTGAGTAAATTCCACTCAAGTCAGCTTGCAGATGACTAGCTTATTCATTTTTATATCTTTGGTGCCAAGCAAAGTACCCCGCATTTATAGGACTTTTAAAAACACTATCTACAAGTTAAGAGCTGAATGCGTCCCTAAAACAGAAACTTACTGGGTAACTCAAAAACAAACATGCTCCTGAAACAGGCTAATTATCCTATCTTAAACAAAAAATGTTGTGACAACATCTTTCATGAAAAAAAAAGTACTTGCCACCAATACCACAAGTCTTAGTCTATTAAGGAAAATAGACTAAGAAAAAAAATATCTTGCTACACACATACATAAACTCCACACTTCAAATAAATCTTTAAATGTCAGAAGCCTTGAGGAAAAAAGATTTCTAGAAGGACCTAAAAAATGAGTGGAAGTGTTAGTCGCTCAGTTGTGCCTGACTTTTTGTCACCCCATGGACCGCAGCCCACCAGGCTCCATCTGTCCATGAGATTTTCCATGCAAGGATACTGGAGTGGGTTGCCATTTTCTTCTCTAGGGGATCTTCCCAACCCAGGGATTGAACCTGGGTCTCCTGCACTGCAGACAGATTCTTTATCGACTGAGCTACAAGGGAGGAGGTACTGGAGAATGGGAAGAGAAGAGAAAATTTAAACACATACCATTGGCATGTACTATGCTAACTGACCTTCATGAAGTAAACACATAAATTTTAATAGGAAATAAACATAAATTAAGAGCTAGGTTTTAAAGGCAGATTGCTTGGGTTCCTATCCTGGTTCTATCATTAATTCTGTATACTTAAGCAAACTAAACTTCTCCTGCCTTGATTTTTCTAACTGTAAAAAATGTGCATAGTAACTGAACCATAGGTCTTTAGAAAGATCAAATGAATTAATACATGTAATACTTATAGACTAGTGCCATGCATGTAATAATTACTAGCTGCTATTGATGCAGAAACATTGAGGCCAACTGATTTTCCCTACAACATGTATTTAAATGGCAGATACGGCACTTGAACTAACTCTTTACTCTAAATATCCAGGATTGAGGTAGGGGGTAATAAGTTCTGAGTAGGTCTTCTTAAAACTGCTAGTCAATAAAATTAAAGTATGGAACACCAGAGAATTTTCTGTATATATCCTATTTAATGGTTTTGTATATCATTTTTACTTATTTTCTCATGTCTCAGTAAATCATTCCTTTAAAATTTTTCTACATTGTTTTGTTTTTCTACACTTTGCCCATGGGAAGTTTAGGGGCGAGTGGGCCAGGGGACAGTGGAATCACTCTTCCTGGAACCTTTGTGCTTGATACCAGACAGAAGGCAAAGTAACAGGACAAGACTGGCCTGCGTTTGCAGATGGGTTCCTTACCATTTCCCTGGTGGTGCAGAGAGGTTAAAGCATCTGCCTGCAATGTGGGAGACCTGGGTTTGATCCCTGGGTCGGGAAGATCCCCTGGAGAAGGAAATGGCAACCCACTCCAGTATTCTTGCCTGGAGAACCCCATGGACGGAGGAGCTTGGTGGGCTACAGTCCACGGGTCACAAAGAGTAGGACACGACTGAGCGACTTCACTTCACTTCACTTCCTTACCACTAGCGCCACCTGGGAAGCAGGGGTAGATAGGGCAGAGGCAGTTAAGTACGGAAACTATGAAAGAACAGAGAAGGGGCCAGCCAGGAAAACTGAAGTCTCCTAGCCAGATGAATTTTCCTTTTTCTCCTCACCTGGTGAATTTCCATAGTAAACAAATAGTATTATAACAGGCTTTATAGCAAAGCCTGGACCATAAAGAAAGCTGAGCGCCAAAGAATTGATGCTTTTGAAATGTGGTGTTGTAGAAGACTCTTCAGAGTCTCTTGGGGTGCAAGGAGATCAAACCAGTCAATCCTAAAGGAAATCAGTCCTGAATATTCACTGGAAGGACTGATGCTGAAGCTCCAGTACTTTGGCCACCTGATGTGAAGAACTGACTCATTGAAAAAGACCTTGATGCTGGGAAAGATTGAGGGCAGGAGGAGAAGGGGATGACAGAGGATGAGATGGTTGGATGGCATCACAGACTCAATGGACAAGAGCTTGAGTAATCTCTGGGAGTTGCTGATGGACAGGGAAGCCTGGCGTGCTGCAGTCCACAGGGTTGCAAAGAGTTGGACACGACTCAGCGACTGAACTGAACTGATAGCAAAGCCATGGGAGCAAATCATTCTCTCTCCAAGCAGTAAGACTGTTGATGTTAGACACCTCATTGGGAAAACAAGTAAATCATTTTAGAAAAGAAAAAGAGCTGTCCAATTTTGTTAGCTGATTCCAGTATTCTACATGTTTATTTCTGCTTCATCAACTAAGAAGTATTTAATAATTCAGTTAGACACAGCAGGCAGTATGCATGTTGTGACAAAGGATGGCAAAAACTATAGTTGTTAGTTATGGAAATGCTATATATAACACAAAGCAATGGACTGAAAGAGATGCCAAACTTGCTTGTTTCAGGCAAAAGTGACCTTTTGGAAATACAGTTTTTATACAGTTGACATCATACTTGTGGTGAGACAAAAACATACCATCCTATCTGTAAATTATGAAACCCGAAAGTAACTTTTGGAACAAGATTTATTTTTCCGACTCAGGAAATATTAAACCACAGTATCATACCTGGTATCAATTTTATCTTGAAACCATTTGCTGTAAGACGAGGATCGGACAGGTAAACTGATCCACTGTACCTTTGGTCATCTGCTGTCATTTTATGTAAAATCTCTAAATAATGGGATCCATTAAAAAGACTGAAAAAGAAATTATGGCCCTTTAACTTCTTAAATATTTAAAGTGAAATAAGAGAATTTACGTAAAAAAGTTAATCTGAAGGCCCTTTAAAAAGTGTTATTATCAGTAACCAAAATATAATGGTTTAAGGAGCCCTGTGAGAAACTCCACTGCTTTTACATTTGCTTAATACTTCACAGACCTACCACATACAGTGTACAGAAAGAAAGAATAGACAAAAACCAGTTTCTATCTTCTACAACTTTACAAACTAAATGTGAAATTTAAAAAGTGCTCTTTCGATATAATACAAATGAAAACTTTATTTATAAATAATGCCACGACACAATATATTGTCAAGTTATTGATGCAGTCCACCTTGCATATTCTGTCATGAGTCAAGGCTTCTCCAATAAGAAGACGATAAGCAAGTAACCTTTTCTCCCAGGAACTTAAAAATTTAATAATTCAGGACTTCGGAGAGATTTGTCCTGTATACTATAGGCATGATATGTTTGCTAAAGGTGGCCTATGACATGGTTCTGAGTGGTAAAAGCATTAAACAAAATTTTGGGTTTTTTTTAGGCCTGCTCAGGGTGCTTCATAACATGTTATTCACAATAATGTGTCTGTTGACACCCACCATATGGTAGGTGTGTAAGGCACTATTCTACATTCTATCTGGTGCAGGATGATAAGCTGCTACTTGTCCATTAAAACCCTGAACTCCTCGAAAAAGCAAATGGATAATGTCTTTGCTTATCATCTCTGAAAGGTTGAGGAGAACAGATACCACAGAGAGGAGAACTTTGGCTATATAGTAGAGGTGCTCTGTCTGGTGCAACCCAATAGTCAGAAAATCAGTCTGCGAGCCAGCAGTGGTGGTGGTGATGATACAGTGTAGAAAGTAGTGGTGCAGGATCCAGAGTTACTGTCAAGACTGGACTCTTACATACACCACTTATATACTGACTGTATGAACCTTGGTAAGTTACTTGACGTTTCTGTACTTGTTTCCTTATTAAAATGTGGATAGCTCTCATTAGGTTATTGTGAGATAGGATCATGAAAGCAAAAACCTTAGTGAAGTTCCTATCATACAGTAAGAGAGCGATACATATTAGCCACTTTTGTTATTATTATTGAGCTCTTACTATGTATTTCATAGATCTCTATTCTGCTGAGAGATAAACTATACAACCTGCATTAGAAATCTGATGCAAAAACAGTCCAACACATAATTATCCTATTTATGACTCAGTTTTTAAAAACTTATTATGATGGGGATGTCACATTTCAGAAGAAAGGGGAAAAGAATTTTGAATGAGAATTTTGAATGAAGCTTTGTTGCTATTCAAATATGAAAGATTATTCTCAGGCTGTATGGACCCAAATAATAATTTTAATGTAATTTTTAATCTATGTCATATATTTTAATAATTTTAATGAATTATAACAATATATCATAAAGAAAAATATTTTTAAAAACCTGTAATTCGTACAAGCACAAAAAGATTTTTGATATAAATGAAAATTTACAAACATCATTTGGAAAAGCAATCGAGTATAAAATTTGAAATACACTCGAGCTCTTTTAAAGGGAAGAGAGAGAAAAGTACTGATTTTGTACAAAAGTACAAATTTTGTAACTGTTTAAATTAAACCTAAGGGTGTATTAATTCTTTTAAATTCTTCCTTTCACAATTTCCTAAGCCAGTTTAAAGAGAATACTGTGAAAGACACTGGACTTTAGTTACTGTGATTACTACTGCAGTATTCTCTTTAAACTGGCTTAGGAAACTGTCAAAGGAAGAATTTAAAAAAATTAATACACCCTTAGGTTTAGTTAACAGTAATTTGACAGTACTTTTCTCTCTCTTCCCTTAAAAAGAGCTAGAGTGTATTTGAAATTTTATACTCAAAGACAGCTTTATCAAATGTTTTTCTGTTTCTAGCCCTGTTTTTCTTTCTGGAGGAAGTGTCTGTAATACAAGGGTTTGAATACATTTTTAAAATGAGTTTTATTTCTGTATGTTCTGATACAGAACTTTGTCCTACAAAACAAACTCACATTTTTTAAATTTTAGGTTACCTCCTTTATCATAACTTCTTGTACCTATGTAAGGCTAAAAAAAGAAATATTAAGTATATTAAAGTGAAATGTTACTATTTTAGTTAATAGCTATTTAAGAGAAAACAATTTGCTCATGTAGGATACGAACAGGAAATACTCCATTTATATTCTATATTAATATAAGTGCAGGCAATAGTCATCTGTGGATAAAACCATTTTGGAAAAGTTAACCGGGAACTTTAAGGTGGAACGTCAGGTTGTCAGTAGCTCATTTTAGTTCAGTCGCTCAGTCGTTTCTGACTCTGAGACCCCGCGGACTGCAGCACACCAGGCTTCCCTGAACCCAGTGATGAGTGCCTTTTGATGTGATGAAATATAAAGCACATAGCATCACCCACTAAGCAGTCTTACCAGAAAGTATCCATTCAGTCCTCCTGAACTAATATCCATTTAAAAATGGGAGGGAAAAACAAGTTAAACATCACCACAAGGAAACAGACAGACAAATAGAGACAATGGGATATTCTGACAAATAAGTGACTAAGTATCCAAAATAAGTTAATGGTATGATATTAGAAAAGATTTAAAATACATAACAAAATGTAGTGGCTGGACCTAGGCTAGATGTAAATTAAACTTAATAATCCAAAATATACAAAAATACATTTTGAGACAATGAGAGACAATCCCAATGAATTAGTATTGTATAGGGTATGAAAAAAGGCATTGTAGCTAAGCAAGAAAATGGCCACTTTAGCAATACACTGAAAACTCTTTTAGGTGGGAATCATTTTAAATCCTTTAGCAAAAGGAAAAACATACATGCGTATATATAAATATCAAGGACAGACAGAGGAAATGTGGGAAAACCTTGATAACTATTGATAAAGGCAAGCGCTGTATAATTATTCTGCTGATCTATGTTTGAAATGCTAAAACAAAGACAACACAAGAAGTGCCACGGCAATCCAATGTCAGAATTACCCTGGGGAAGTTACTAACGTACGGGTGGTGGGGGACTGAGCTTGCTATTTATTAAGTGCAGAAGTAATCTAGAATATTCTAAAATTATTTAAAAGCAATTAATTCTACTAAATATTAGAAATCAAATTATACAATTTCTTCAAATAAATACCACTTTTCCATACTAGGAAATTCAACTTTTCACCTTCAATTTTAATTAGTAAATGTTTTCAAGGGTAAAAAAAAAATATTACTTCACCATACCTCTCTGTTAATATAATTGGTTTTTCCAGTGGCTCTGCAGGAAGTTTGTGATTCTCAAGAAGTCTTTTAAATAGCAGAGCTTCTTCCACTCTATATGGATTTAACAACATTATTTCTGTTTTGGATGTAATTAGCCAAGCATCAGGAAACTTGAGATGGTGGATCAAGCAAAATTCGTCCTTTTCTTCTAAGTCAAATTTCTTCTGTGTATCAAAATTCTTTTTTAAGTTTTCCATAGAGAAGGGAATCTGAACTATTTTAATGTTTTGGTTCTGTTTTTTTTCAATTTGGGCCTGAAAGAGCTCATCAAGTTTTGGCTGATTAGATAGCAAAGTTTTCAACTTGTGCTTCTGTGCCAAATTCCAAACACTGGTGGGTTTCATCCTTTTTTTGCCATCTTTTAATGATACTTGTGACTCTTGTTCGATGGCTCTCTTGATTTGCTTATTGTATCTTTCCAAGTCTTTAGTAGCTTTCTCTTCATACCTATGAATAAATATAAAAATGATCTAATAAAGTCATTATGAGAAATATATTAACCATCTGAAGTAAATGTTATAAAAAATAAAGAGGTGGCATTCCGGGCACAGTAATGCAAAGGGGCTCATATTGCACTAACCCACCAATATATAACCATGATAAGCTGTGAACAAAATAAAGAAATCAACTATTTAATACAGGCACTGAAGAGTATAGAAGCAAGAGAATTTGGAATGGATTTAACCCCTGAAGAGATCCACATTTATACCACTTTTAACCAGACGCAGTCCCCAGCATTATGGGAGAATAGCAAGACCTCGATCAGAAAGCTGAACTCACAATAGATTGAGTCATCAGAGCATAGTACACCCTGCTTCGAAAACAACTGGAAATCAAGGAAGAAAATCTCAGAAAACCCTCCGTGTGAGAATCTAGAGGAAAGTAAGCACTAGACCCTGAATGAACTAAACAGAGATTTCAACAGCTGCGTGCTGCAAAAGAAAGAAGAGTCTGGAGCTTAGGTTTCACATAATCAGATGACTCGGAGAACAGTTTGTGCTTTCAATTAAAATTGGAGAAAGGCTACTTCTTAGGGAAAAAACACACAACTATATTATAGAACTCAGAAAGTTGCCCTAAGACTAACAGCAAAATTTAAAGTCTTTGCCTAAAGTATAAAACAAAGTCTCCCCAAGCTCCAGAGGACCTGTCAGTAACTTAACTGTGTGGTAGAACAAAACCCAATACTTTTCAGAAGATAATAGAACCCAGGGTTTCTCCAACATATCATCAAAAATGTGCATTATACAAGCAAAAGGTAACACTCAAGCAATAAAACAAGACAATGTGAGTTATGGGAAAGAAAAAATGAACAGTAGAAACCATCTTCAAGATGATATAGATGTTTGAATTTCAAACAGAAATTTTTAATAGGTTTTTGACAGAAGAATCATGGTAGAGAGTTATGACAAAACATGGTTCACTTGGAGAAGGGAATGGCAAACCACTTCAGTATTCTTGCCTCGAGAACCCCGTGAACAGTATGAAAAGGCAAAAAGATGTAACACCAGATGATGAGCCCTCCAGGTCGGTAGGTGTCTAATACGCTACTGCAGAAGAGGGAAGAAACAGTTCCAGAAAGAATAGAGAGGCTGGACCAAAGCAGAAACAATGCTCCACTGAAGATGTGTCTGTTGGTGAAAGTAAACTCTGATGCTGTAAAAACTGCATAGGTATTTGGAATGTTAGGTCAATGAATCAGGGTAAATTGCACACGGTCAACTAGGGCTTCCCTAGTAGCTCAGCTGGTAAAGAATCTGCCTGCAATGTGGGAGACCTGGGTTGGAGACCTGGGATTGATCCCTGGGTTGGGAAGATCCCCTGGATAAGGGAAAGGCTAGCCACTCCAGTATTCTGGCCTGGAGAATTTCACTGACTGTATAGTCCACGGGGTCACAAAGAGTAGGACGTTATTGAGAGACTTTCACAAGCAGGAGATGGGAAGAGTAAACATCGGCATTTTAGGAATCAGTGAACAAAAATGAACAGGAATAGGTGAATTTAATTCAGATGACCACTGTGTCTACTACTGTGGCCAAGAATCCCTGAGAAGAAATAGAGTAGCCCTCATAGTCAACAAAAGAGCTCAAACTGCAGTAGTCTTTGAGTGCAATGTCAAAAATGACAGAATGATCTTAGTTCATTTCCAAAGCACACAATTCAGCATCACAGTACTCCAAGTCTATGCCCCAACCACTAATGCCAAAGCAGCAGAAGTTGAACAGTTCTATGAAGACCTACAAGGCCCTCTAGAACACCAAAAAAAAAAAAAAAAAAAGTCCTTTTCATAATAGGGAACTAGAATGCAAAAGCAGGAAGTCAAGAGATGCCTGGAGTAACAGGCAAGTTTGGCTTTGGAGTACAAAACCAAGCAGGGCAAAGGCTAACAGAGGTTTACCAAGAGAACACATTGGTCATAGCAAACACCCTTTTCCAACAACACAATAGACAAGTCTACACATGGACATCCCCAGATGGTCAATACTGAAAAAAGACTGATTATGTTCTTTGCAACAAGACAGAGAAGCTCTATACAGTCAACAAAATCAAGACTGGAAGCTGACTGTGGCTCGGATCATGACCTTCTTATTGCAAAATTCAGACTTAAACTGAAGAAAGGAGGGAAAACCACTAGACCATTCAGGGATGACCTAAGTCAAATCCCTTATGATTATACAGTGGAAATGACAAATAGATTCAAGGGATTAGATCTGACAGAATGCCTGAGGAACTGTGGATGGAGGTTCATAACATTGTAGAGGAGGCAGTGACTAAAACCATCCCAAATGAAAAGAACTGCAAAAAAAAAGCAGTTATTTGAGGAGCCCTTACAAACAGCTGAGAAAAGAAGTGAAAGGCAAAGAGAAAGGGAAAGATACACTCAGCTGAATGCAGAGTTTCAGAGAATAGCAAGGAGAGATTAAAATAAAGATTTCTTAAATGAACAATGCAAAGAAATAGAAGGATACAATAGAATGGGAAACACTACAGATCTCTTCAAGAAAATTAGATGCCAGGGGAACATTTCATGCAAAGATGGGCACAATATAGGACAGAAATGGTATGGACCTAAAAGAAGCAGAAGAGATTAAGAACAGGTGGCAAGAATACACAGACTATACAAAAAGATCTTCATGACCCAAATAACCATGATGATGTGATCACTCATCTAGAGCTAGACATCCTGGAGTGTGAAATCAAGTGGGCCTTAGGAAGCATCACTACAAACAAAGCTAGTGGAGATGATGGAATTTCAGCTGAGCTATTTCGAATCCTAAAAGATGATGTTGTAAATATGCTGCTCAATATACCAGCTAATTTGGAAAACTCAGCAATGGCCACAAGACTGGAAAAGGTCAGTTTTCATTCCAATCCCAAAGGAAAAGGCAATACCAAAGAATGTTCAAACTACTGTACAATTGTGCTCATTTCACATGCTAGCAAAGTAATGCTCAAAATCCTTTAAGCTAGGCCTCAACAGTATGTGAACCAAGAACTTCCAGATGTCCAAGCTCGATTTAGAAAAGGCAGAGGAACCAGAGATGAAATTGCTGACATCCAGAGAAAGCAAGAGAATTCCAGAAAAACATCTGCTTCATTGATTATGCTAAAGTCTTTGACTGTGTGGATCACAACAAACTGTGGAAAATTCCTGAAGAGATGGGAATACCTGACCACTTTACCTACCTTCTGAGAAACCTATATGCAGGTCAAGAAGCAACATTTAGAACTGGATATGGAATAATGACTGGTTCCAAATTGGGAAATGAGTACATCAAGGCTGTATGTTGTCACCCTTTTTATTTAAGTTCTAGGCAGAGTATATCATGTACTCTGGGCTGAATGAATCACAAGCTGGAATCAAGACTGCCAGAAGAAATATCAACAACCTCAGATCTGCAGATAACACCACCCATATCGCAAAACATGAAAAGGAGTTATCGAGCCTCTTGATGAGGATGACAGAGCAGAGTGGATAAGCTTAAAAACTCAATGTTCAAAAAACGAAGATCATGGCATCCTGTCCCATCATTTCATGGCAAACATATGGCGAAAAAGTGGAAACGGTGGCAGATTTTATTCTCTTGGGCTCCAAAATCACTGCAGACAGTGACTGCAGCTATGAAATTCAAAGACGCTTGTCCCTTGGAAGAAAAGCTATGACAAACCTACTCAGTGTATTAAACAGTGACATCACATTGCTGACAAAGGTCTACATAGTCAAAGCTATGGCTGGACTCAGGTAGATTATGATAAATTAAGGATGTATAATATATTCCCCAAAGCAAAAAATCTGGTAAAGCCAGTAAAGAAATTTAAAATTAGATATGAAATTATATTCATGTAGTGGTCATGTATGGATGTGAGAGTTGGACTGTGAAGAAAGCTGAGCGCCAAAGAATTGATGCTTTTGAACTGTGGTGTTGGAGAAGACTCTTGAGGCTCCCTTGGACTGCAAGGAGATCCAACCAGTCCATCCTAAAGGAGATCAGTCTTGGGTGTTCATTGGAAGGACTGATGCTGAAGCTGAAACTCCAATACTTTGGTCACCTCATGCAAAGAGTTGACTCATTGGAAAAGACCCTGATGCTGGGAGGGATTAGGGCAGGAGGAGAAGGGGACAACAGAGGATGAGATGGCTGGATGGCATCACTGACTCGATACTCATGAGTTTAAGTGAACTCCGGGAGTTGGTGAAGGACAGGGAGGCCTGGCGTGCTGCGATTCATAGGGTTGCAAAGCGTCGGACATGACTAAGCAACTGAACTGAACTGAACCAACTGTCTTAACTGTCACTTTAGAACAGTACATCTAACTAGAATTCAGATTCTTTTTAGATGTCCATTCTTCAAGATATGCTGCTGGGCTTGATTCTCAATAAATTTCAAAAGATTTAAATCTGACAGCATTTTACCTGTCCATGATAAAATTAATTAGAAATTAGTGGGCTTCCCAGGTGGCACAGTGGTAACAAATCTGCCTGCCAATGCAGGAGACAAAAAAGACACGGGTTCAATTCCTGGGTCGGGAAGATCCCCTTAAGTAGGAAATGGCAACTCACTCCAGTATTCTTGCCTGGAAAATTCCACGGATGGAGGAGCCTAGCAGGCTATCGTCCAAGAGGTCACAGAGAGTAAGACATGACTAAGCACTCGGCACACACAGCACAGCAATACAATATTTAGAATAGAAAAACTCCAAGTATTTGGAAACTAAACAACACAACTTAATTCATAATATCCAGAATCTGGAAAGAACACAATTTTCATCAGCTGGAGATTGAGAAGACAAATTGTGGTATACTTACACAACTGAGTACTATTTATCAATTAAAAAGAATACAGTATATGGATATATTCAACAAACCTGAATGAAAACCTCAAAAACATTTTCTTGGGGGAAGCTGGACACAAACAAGTACATATCATTATGATTTTATATATAAGTTCAAGTACTGGCAAAACCAAACTAATGTGACGGAAATCAAAATAGTGGCTGTAAGTGGTGACTAGCTTGTAGCTAACAGTAAAGAACCTTCTGGGCTGAAGGAGATGTTCTGTATTTTGTTTGTGGTGGTGGTTTCATTGGTGTGCACACGTGAAAATGCACTGAACTACCTACATACAGTTCAGATCTATGCACTTCACAGCAGCTAAATTTTACCCAGTTTTAAAAACCATTTAACGTACAGGAAACTAAATAGGAAAAAAAAAAAAAGGGGGAAGAATTAAGTAAAACATTAAGGAGTCAATTTCATATCTGAAAAATTCCTTAAAGATGTGGTGTAACATCAACACAGAAGAAACGATGCACAACAAAACTTACATACATTTAGTAATTATATTGTTGCTTAGTCACTAAGTCATGTCCTACTCTTGCAACCCCACGGACTAGCCTGCCAGGCTCCTCTGAACATAGGATTCCCCAGGAGAGAACAGTGGAGTGGGCTGCCATTCCCTTCTCCTGGGGCTCTTCCTGGCCCAGGGATCAAAGCCACTTTTCTCCTGCATTGTGCAGGGGGATTCTTTACCACTGAGCCACTATGGAAGCCCTAGTAATTATACACTAATAAAATCAAGGTCAGTCTAGTAGTAACACTCAAAATAAAAAATTCTAGGATTAAATTTATAAATTTATAATTTAGCTTTATGGCTAAATGTTAATTTTTTCAGTTACTATTTCTCATTTTAGAGTTAGCAATAAAAAAAATAATAAGTTCAAATAAACTGAACACAAAGGTCCAAGATAATGGACCTTTTAAAATTATACTGGGTTAAAAAGTTAAAAGGTCTTTTCTATTTTGATTAATAATAACAGGGATAAAATGAACTTCTAGGACGAAAAACAGTCTTGCATAGTGGTTATATCATCCCTTTTCTACTGGTCTCACTCTCAAGAGTTTACAATTCTCCATACTTAGGCTGAGTTTGGGCAGTAGTGTTTTTAGAGAGTTCCATGGGTCCCATCACTTCATGGGAAATAGATGGGGAAACAGTGGAAACAGTGTCAGACTTTATTTTTTTGGGCTCCAAAATCACTGCAGATGGTGACTGCAGCTGAAATTAAAAGACGCTTACTCCTTGGAAGAAAAGTTATGACCAACCTACATAGCATACTCAAAAACAGAGACATAACTTTGCCAACTAAGGTCCGTCTAGTCAAGGCTATGGTTTTTCCAGTAGTCATGTATGGATATGAGAGTTGGACTGTGAAGAAGGCTGAGCACCGAAGAAATGATGCTTTTGAACTGTGGTGTTGGAGAAGACTCTTGAGAGTCCCTTGGACTGCAAGGAGATCCAACCAGTCCATTCTGAAGGAGATCAACCCTGGGATTTCTTTGGAAGGAATGATGCTAAAGCTGAAACTCCAGTACTTTGGCCACCTCATGCGAAGAGTTGACTCATTGGAAAAGATTTTGATGCTGGGAGGGACTGGGGGCAGGAGAAGGGGACGACCGAGGATGAGATGGCTGGATAGCATCACTGACTCGATGGATGCGAGTCTGAGTGAACTCCGGGAGTTGGTGATGGACAGGGAGGCCTGGCATGCTGAGATTCATGGGGTCGCAAAGAGTCAGATACGACTGAGCGACTAAACTGAACTGAAGGGTCATTCTAATACAAATCTAGAACTAAAAACCGCTATTTGTATTCAGCAAATTGTACTGGCTAAGAGCAGAGACCTTAGAGACAGACTGCCTGGCCTGTCTTTGCCATTTAGCAGCTCTACACAATGAATTAACTTCACTGTGTTTCAGTAGGCTCATCTGTAATATCTAGATAATAAACATCTTAAATACTTCATAACTTTGATGTGAGGAATAAAATGAGTTAAAATGTTTTAGGGACTTAGAATAGTTCCCGGAACCTAGTGAAGTGAAGTTGCTCAGTCATGTCCGACTCTTTGTGACCTCATGGACTGTAGCCTACCAGGCTCCTCCATCCATGGGATTTTCCAGGCAAGAGTACTGGAGTGGGTAGCCATTTCCTTCTCCAGGGGATCTTCCCAACCCAGGGATCAAACCCAGGTCTCCAGCGTTGCAGGCAGAGGCTTTACCATCTGAACCAGGGAAGCCTACCATTTACTGGAACCTAGTAAATGATAATAAATATATGGTATCATTATTTTCTATCAAGAAACACCTATCTTACAATGAATGGGGCACACAGTTGATTAAAGATTGGTAATTATTTAAGCAACCTTGCTAAAAAGATTTTTAAATGCATTTTTAAATGCAGACTAGAGAATGTAATTCTGAGCTTTAGAAACTCTTAAGAAACTGCTGAGTTATATTGTAGGTAATATACATACATTTTAAAGGAGAAATTTGAATAGGTATGTATTAGAAAATAAAAATAATACTATTGGGAGAATGGTATTAAATGTAGAAAGTGAGACTAAAACACGAGAGACATGCACATTGTGTAGTTTGTACTCAGTACATATTTGCTGAATAAATATTAGCTGAATAAGAATGCTAAAAAAAAAGACTTTATTTCACTGTAAACTAGGTAAATGAAAAATGCTTCGTATAGTTGCTGTCTAGGCAGGCCATGTTCATAATTATTAATGTTATTTTCTTCCATTTCCACTTAGAATCTGAAATTCTAAGTTACAATGCACAAAGTTTTCAATACAGTTTACCTTCAATTAGTACTATAAATAAGTATTTTTAGCTCCGGGACATTCATATTCAAAATTTTCTCCCACAGTGGGGTGAGTTCAAGATGAAGGTTACCATTTGTAAATAACTATAATGTGCAACTTTTCACACATGATACTAATCTTTTGATTTATTCAAGAAGTCAATTTAATTAGTTCCTTGGGAAATATAAAAACTTATGTCCTAAGGAATATTAAGTAAATATTAAGTAAAAACAGATGTTATCTTTGACTTTATGTCATTAAGGGATTTAGTAACTTAAATGAGAAATATGAATTCTGATTTATCACTAACCAACTCAAGTGACTCTATCTCAAGATTATATGTAATTACAAAGTTTATTTACCATTTTTAATATTATCCCAATTACAGTATTATTCTTAGTTATTCTAAGTAGAAATATATTCATGGCTACCACAAACAAAAGTTCAAGTCAACTGACTGAGATACTAGTAGGACAAAGGGTTTTCTAATCCACTAGAGGAAAAGAGATGAAAGCAAGGTGGGGTGCGGTGGGGGAGAGGAATCCAGAAAGGAAAAAATTTTAAATGTAGGAACTTTCTACTGTAAAGTTTATCCTAAGCTTAAGCTGTTGGTAGAAAACCCTGATCCTAGGTCTTATTCAAAACTCTTTGAACCTTCCATGATCTGACCTGACTGGATCCCACGATCTTTGTTTTTGTTAACTGTTCCCTTCTCCAGGGGATCTTCCCAACCCAGGGACTGAACCCGGGTATCCTGCATTGCAGATGGATTCTATACTGGCTGAGCCACCAGGGAAGCCCTTCTTTACCACACTCCCCTGTGGTATAATACATTCCTGTCATAAAGGGCATCTTTCCATTCCTCAGTAACACCGTCTTCCTTCTAGCTTCTGGGCATTCTTATGTGCTGTTCCTACTACATAGAAAATTCTCTATACCATCCTGATCAATTTCTATTCAGAAAGTATCTCCTGTCCTATAGATATGATTAAGCCTAACTGCTAAGTGTTTTCATAACTTAAGATTGTACTTTTATTAGTGAAAGTATGTTTTATTTATCATTTATCACTGTATCTGAAATGATTAGCTAGAGTACACCAGCCTTGTACACAGAATATTCTCAGTATTTCCTGAAAGTGAAGTTGCTCAGTCGTGTCCGACTCTACGACCCATGGACTATAGCCTACCATGCTCCTTCATCCATGTGATTTTCCAGGCAAGAGACCTGGAGTGCGCTGCCATTTCCTTCTCCAGGGGATCGTCCCAATCCAGGGATTAAACCAGGGTCTCCTGCATTGTAGACAGACGCTGTACCATCTGAGCCACCAGGGAAGCATAAGTATTTCCTAATTGAAAGAAATAAGGAAAGAAAAGACAGGAGAGGAAAGGAAAGGAAGGAAGGAAGAAAAAAGGGAGGAAGGAGGAGGGGGAAAAAACTGGAAACAAGAGAAAAAAGAAAAGAAAAGGAAGAACAGATGGAAGGACTGATTATCTGTAGGAGACTGCTCTCATATTCCTTAGCACTCCTTGCAGAACTTAAGACCTTGGAAAAGAATTCTAAGATAAAGACTAGAAGAGAAATGGTAGTTAATGCAATTCTTGAGTGTTAAACATTTTTGCTCTAACTTTTCACTAATCATGATTGTCAACCTGGTCTGCCATGATCATCAGACTCTGGCTCTGGAAGATTCTAACAGAGCTTTCTGTGACATGTAGTAAGCTCTCTGATCCCAAGAAACCTAAATTTTCTCCACAGGTTTCTATTTCTGACCTCCAAATTAAATTTAATCTTGAATAAGCAAATGAAAAATAATGTCAATCACAAGAGAGAAATTTCCTTTTCACAGATTAAAAATTCTGATTAACATCAAGAACATTATTTACTACGTGCTAGTCATTTATAACACATAATATATCTTATTTAATCCTCACAACAACCCAAAAGATACTGTGTACACATTTTTACATAATGCTAGAAAAGAGAGGAACTGAGGTTTGAACCCAGGTGTAGCTTCAGAGGTCTTCAACAATGCTCTTCTGTTTACCTTATGGCAATAAGACAGAGAACACTTTGAATTCCAGAATACTGCCTGATCATTTTTAGATGAGGTCTATTAACGATAACCCTTGTATCTTAACACCTTGGGGCCTGCAAGGAGAAACAACGCTGAGACTGGGGAATACCTGCTGTTTTGAGGCTGAAAGGGAATAGCTACCTTGAGCTGCTGCACTCTACCTACTTTCATGAGAACTGGGAACATCTATGCTTTTTTTCCCCTATTCTTAGACAACTCTCAATTCATCACTTCCTGATCAATGCCATTCAATTTTCATGGGCTTGCTGTATTAAAACTTAAATGCTCTCATCTTTAAATTGAATGCATTATTTTAAAACTAAAAATAATAACAATCATAGTGTGTGACCTTCATTTGCATCTTGACATAACTTTTAAAATTTGACACTTATGAAATAATTAGAAATTTGAACACTGAAGATTAAGAAATTAATATTTTAGAAAGTGATGACAATTGTATTATGGCTCTACTTAAAATAAGAGTATCTTAACCAGCAAGGACCTACTCTATAGCAAATGAAACTCTACTCAATGTTATGTGGCAGTCTGAATGGGAGGGGAGTCTGGGAGAGAAGGGATACATGTGTATATATGGCTGAACTGCTTTGCTGTTCACCTGAAACTATCAAAGCATTGTTCACTAACTGGCTATATCTTCATACAGAATAAAAGCTTAAATAAATTAATTAAAAGAATATGTTTATCTTTTATAGATACATATTAAAACATATATATATATATATATCATACATAAATATGTTAAAAGAAAAAACGCAATCACCATCCCCACTAAAAAAAAAAAGGTAAAAGCTAAGAGTTGGGCATGACTGATCGACTTCACCTTCACTTTTCACTTTCATGCATCAGAGAAGGAAATGGCAACCCACTCCAGTGTTCTTGTCTGGAGAATCCCAGGGACGGGGGAGCCTGGGGGGCTGCCGTCTATGGGGTCACACAGAGACGGACACGACTGAAGTGACTTAGCAGCAGTAGCAGCAGCAGAAGTGAACTTATAGAGGTTTTGCCTATTGGTGTTAACAGTGATCTTTATTACTTTAATATTGATAGTGTTTTTATAAGACTGAATAAGCTAATGAAAAACAATTTGTCAAGTATCCATGTAGTTTATCACCAAATATAAACTCTAGATGACCAGTTACATTTAAAAGTTTCCCCAGATGTCTGACATAGTACTGATATACCTTAGGTAATAATATATGATTAGAACTATAATTGCATTCTTTCATTTTCTGGTAAGCTAAGTCACTCAAAACATAATATCCTGTGATTATACTAAGTGCGTTCAGTCAACTAGAAACAACCATCATATTTTTTTCGATTTATTCAGATCATTTGATCTAAAAATGGCAAATAATATGTAGTTTTTAAATAAGAGATCAAACCACCTATTAACCTACTCCTCCAAACCCACCACAGTTTATAAGTTGCCAATAAATAAAAGATTTTAGAAGAAAGTCTTTTGAGTTATACTGAATAGGAAGAATATTAAGATCACTAAATTAAATCTGCAACAATGTTATACTTTTTGTATTGTTACATGTTTTAAAGAGCAATTTAAAAAGGGAATATTCAAGATCTTAAAAAAGAAACTCTGTTCTAATAGAAAAGTTTAAAAAAGTCCTGTAATAGGAAGATTAGTATAAAAAATAGAAGAAAACGGTAGTCTTAAGAATGTAAAACTTTTAATTACAAACTTAAACCAGAAAGTAGCTTTTTTTATATAAAAAATAGAAAAATAAAAAATAAAAAGCAAAAAGAAAAAAAAAAAAGTAAAAATCTCTAAATTAACCCCCCAAAAAAGTGATGCCAAAAAGGTTATCTAGGACAAGCCACAAGGTATTTTCCATTCTGCTTTTCCATAAATAAGAAGAAAAAGGAGCTTTTTCAACTCAGTGAGTCATATAGAATGGAAATATCTGAACATTCAGGTTACATGAAAGCTCTGGAAACTTACTTCAGTTTTTCCTCTTCACTCAATGTCTTCCACAGTTCTTCAATTTGTACTGTTGCATCTTCCAAACTGGTCTTGGAATTTTCTGTGAGAAACTGAGCACGATGATCTTGAACAAAGAGGGCGCTTGCTGACATGGGTTTCTTGATTACTCGACTGCTAATTAAATCATAAGCTGTAAGCTGTCCAGATTTGTTATCTATCACATTTGATTTTTTGTTACAGGAACTTTCACAGAGATTCTTTTGTTCAGGACTTGTATTATTATTATTACTACTTACATTACTCACTAAACTTTGCTGAGGCACTAAAATTTTCACAGGTTCAATGTTTTCTCCTCTAGAATTAAGTATATTTCCCTTGCTCCAGTCATCTACACAAATTTCCAAAGACTTCTCAGGAACTGTTGCTTCTCCATTTTCCCCACTCTCATCTCTATGGCCTTCATTGCCATTTTCTGATTGGGCTTGCCCAACAGAATCCACAGAACAAGTTTCACTATTCTCCTCTTGGGTGTCCTCATACGATGAATTATTCTTTGGGATTTCTTTAAATGTATTTCCATCATTCTTATCAATGCTAGAATTTTCACTATTAAAATGATCACCATAATGGTCACCAATATGTACCTGATGATTTAAACAATAATTAGTGTTTTCCCCAGATGTATCATTACGCACATCATTTTGGAAAGGAATGGCTGAAGTATCAACATTTGGATAATTATTTCCAGATGTTCCCATGTTAGTAAGAAGCACATCTGTTTCTGTTGTTGTACTAACAACCGTGTCAGCTGAGGAAACATCTGTTTTATTACTTTCATAAGAATTTGTACTAGGTAGTGATCCATAACGAGTCGTCATCAGATTTTCAAGAGCGATTAAAACAGATTCCTGAAAATACAAATTAATAAGCATTAGGGGAAATTATGAGACTAACATTAAAAAATCTACAGAAAAGTAGATTTACAGAAGATTTACAGAAAAAGTAAAAAGATTTACAGAAAAGTATATCTTTTTCATATGAAAATAGCTAGGACTGCATAAAATTATAAATAGTATAATAAAAAAATTATCTGAAAAAGGTTACCTTATTCTGTAACAATACTTGACTTTTATCAGGTGTTAAATTCACGTCTACATCAGCTGTTGGAACGTCAATTTTCAGAAAGAAAATGGGATACAAACGAGTAGATTCCTTTAGACATTTCAGATTGTAATAATGTCGGATTAGCTAGAAATACATGTAATGAAGACAAAAAAATGACAGAAATATACTAAAGTAGTATTATTCTTTAAAGTATTTATAAATAAAGATAGCATTATTTAAGTAACATTATCCTTAAAATATCACCAAAAGAAGCATATTCAACTGAAAAACTGAGTGGATGTAACTGCTTATTAGGAAAAGTAGTATCTAAATACTAATACTCATTTAGAGGCTTTGAATTTACTTAACATGAAGTGCAAGCATGCATCCAATGCAACTGACTTCATGGAAAATATCATAGTGTCATGGAAGTCCTGAGTTCAAATTCAAATTCTGTTACTTCCTGGCTATGTGGTCTAAGGTAGTCACTAACATTCAGTTTCTTCACTATGAAAGTAAAAGTGAAAGTCACTCAGTCATGTCTGACTCTTTGTACACCCTAGAACTATACAGTCCATGGAATTCTCTAGGCCAGAATACTGGAGTGGGTGGCCTTTCCCTTCTCCAGGGGATCTTCCCAACCCAGGGATCGAACCCAGGTCTCCCGCACTGCAGGTGGATTCTTTACCAGCTGAGCCACAAGAGAAGACCTTCTTCACTATAAATAAGGATAATAATTGGCCACAGAATTGTTGTGAAGAGTCATATGTAAGGTAAAAAGTGAAATTTAAGTGTTAGTTGTTCAGTTGTGTCTGACTTTTTGTAGCCTGCCAGGCTCCTCTGTCCATGGAATTCTCCAGGCAAGAATACTGGAGTGGGTAACCATTCCCTAGACCAGAGATTGAACCCAGGTCTCCTACATTGCAGGCAGATTCTTAATCATCTGAGCCACTAGGGAAGTGCCATACTATATCTATTTTTCCTTTTCCTTATTTTAGAACAAATTCTTACAAGCAGTCCTTATAAGAAGCTGACAAATTACTTTTTTCTTAAAAAGATTACCTTCAATATATCTTTTTGGTGTACTGGTCGACTGTTTATAAAGATGAAACTCCTTTCTGGGGTTGAAAGACTTGTGCAGGAGTGGTCTGCATCATGCTTTGGAAGAAATCCACTTAGAAAAATCTGTAATCATAATAAATAATTATAGTATTGATATGCAATGTCAACAGTAAACATGAGTCCATGGATCTGGTTATACACATTTAAAGTATAAACAAAATTAACAAATGGATCTTCATTTTAAGGTCTAAAGAGCTATATACTTCTTGATAACCATGTCATGAGCATTAAACTTAAATTACTGAAGCATGTTAAATTGGTGTTCTCAGCTAACTCTCCCTTGCAATTTTAAGGGAAAACTGGCATTCATTAAAGTTTCATGAATACATATCTTTTTGTCATAGGACATATAGTATAAATACTGCTGCTCACTGCTCAACCCTATTTCCTACTATTTTCAAAAAAATTTCTTTCTTTATACTGTAACTTTACTCTGGCTGTTTATCCTTTTCTTTTCAGCCACCATTTTCTGTAAAGAAGTAGCTGTTTCTATCTTTATTTTGAGTATGCCATGAAATCAATCTGACTAGTTTTTCATTACTGAGGGGAAAAAAGATCTTTTACTCTTTGACACATTGCAATGTTGTACTTTATCTTCATTTTTGTTTAGAGAACTATTTCACAAATGTATGAAAAGGAGGGGTAAAATAAAGAAGGATCCTAGAAAAAAATACCAGTGAGAAGGGAGAGAGATTTAGTGAACAGAAAGCAAGGAAAATGCTCCTACTTTTAGAGATAATACAAAGAACTGTTAGGAATACAGGATAGAGCCAGACTGAAATGGTTTAAACTCTGGTTGCACTACTAATATGATCTTGGCCAAATTATTCAAAATACAGGCCTATAATCATCTCTTATCTGAAACAACCGGAATCAGATGTTTTATTAACCTGTTAGGAAACAGTAATAGCGAGAAATTTTCTGCTTAGGTTTAAAAAAGCAAGAGTGTCAGGGGGTTTGCTATTTTTAGTTAAGCAGAAACCATGCGGCTCCTTACCAACACAGGCTGTAGGCTGCCACCTATGTCTGTGGCTATCCCTGCCCTTGGAAATAAGTGTTTAACGAGGTGGATGCATTACCGACTTTAGAACACTAAGTGCGTTACTGTCACAGTGCCAAACTGTGCCAATTTAAAAAAAGTTAATACACAGAGCAAGATAATCCATTATAAAATGAAACTACTTCATTAACTATAAAACTTCACAACCCTTATAAATGGTTGCATCATTTACCAAGTAATATGAGAGACTTCTTAAAGCACCTGCTGAGCATCAGGGAGAGCTGTTCAGCCTCTGAAAGACTTACTGGGCTTGTTGATGGGAAAAAAAAAAAAAAACAGAATAAGTAAGAATAAAGATTACAATGAAGAAAACATCAGCAATATTGCTAGTGTTTTTCTTCCACACCATCTTGGTTGGCCACTGAATAAATAGTATTACTCCCAAATACTGAGCTTTAAAAATGGCTTAAGATAGATAACCTTAAGAATGAGAATGAACACATGGTAAGTTATATGGAAAACTAAAATCAAGTTGCAAAGTCTTATAAAATGTTACAAAAAGTGAAAATCAGGCTAGTTTGTGGGGAAAAAAAAATCTCTGTAAGAGACCAAATAAGCGCAACAAAATAAAAAATAAGATAGGCCTTATAAGATTCTATACCCAAGTATCACTCAAGTAAAAAGCAAAACGAAAATCAAAGGCAAAATATAAACAAAGAATACTCCCCTGACTGTTCTTCAACTATGAACCCTTCTCTCCCTCCCTTCATCTCCAGCCTTCTATCATCTAGCTTCTACCTCAATGACACTTAGTTCTTCTAAGTGTCTACCTGAATCTCTGCAGACCCTGACACCAATGGGAACTCTCTCCTTTGGGAAGCATGACACTGTTTCAGCCTTCTCTTTTGGATTTCCTACTTCCTCTCTGAAACTTCCTCTTTAGTGGGATTTTCTCTCCCTTTGCTTACAGCCTATAAGGGTGATAGTCTCCCTCAGTCTCCTCATCAGACCCCTTTTTCTTGCTCTCTATCCCATCTGAGTAATTTCATTCCCATCTATACAACATACACCAGCTAAGATACAGATGTACAGCCTTTATTTCTTTCATCTCCAAATGCTCACACAAATTTTCTTAATCTTACCACATTCAAAACTTGATAAACTATTTCAGCTCACTGCCATGCTGCTGTCCAGTATCTCCTCTTGTACTCTTTTACCAAAGTAAAGACCTCTGTCTCCTACTCAGTCTGTCAAACTAACATGTTTCCAGACAATGCTGATGCTGCTGGTCTTCAGACCAAACTATGACAGGTAGACTCTCTAATGCACAACACAGATAGCAGGTCTGAATCTCCTGTCACAAGCTTCCTGGGTTACCAGCATGGGCAACAAAAGTTCTAGGAAACCACAGAGAACCCAGCAAAATTTAGACAGTACCCTTACTATTCCAAGTCAGCCAAGAGGACCAGTCCAAAGTGACACTAGTGTCCAAACTATTAAACAACTATTAAGGGTGCTCTGAAAAACAGACCCAAGTCAGATCATGGCTACCTTCCTTCAGTTCAGTTCAGTTCAGTCACTGAGTTGTGTCCGACTCTTTGTGACCCCATGAAACGCAGCACGCCAGGCCTCCCTGTCCATCACCAACTCCTGGAGTTCACTCAGACTCACAGAGAGAATTCTTAATACATTAACTGAGCACAAGCTCCATCCAAGACACTAATCAAATTATAATTATTAAGAACTCAATATTGTACAAGAAAATAGGAGGGGAACTAGTAGCCAAGAGACCGCAACAAATTATAGAAAAGAAAAGAAGTCATAATAATGTATAGTCCGTATAAGTTTTCAACTTTTAAAATGAATCTTCAAATAAAAGATGGTCACATAAGACACAGGTTCTGAAGCTAGATGACATGAGAGTGGAGCGGGCACTATAGAGAGAGAGCAAGCAAGACTGGGAGTGTTAGTAGCTTCATCCAGTGTTACAGGGGCTGAAGAGACTCTCTAGAGCTGACAGGTCAGAAAATAAAGCTGGAAGACATACTGAAGGTGGGAAAGGGAAAGCAAAGGTAAGAGGGCTCAACTCCGTTTCTTCATTGAGGAAAGCAAAGAGATGAAGATTCTAAATTGAAAATCATCGAAACAATTAATGTAACCATGATACTTAATAAACAGAAGAGATAAAAAAAGGAAGTAGGGCAGGGAAAAGAGATTTAATATGAGCTTATACATCCTTTGTCATTAAAATTTTTAGAGAGACACTTCTTCCCACCTCAACCCGACAAAAAAGAAATAATTAAACAGCTTCAGTGGTAAATTAGAATATTAAAGAACATCTCTGTTGTATACCTGAGATTCTTCACAGTGGTGCTGAAAGGATTCCATATTGCCCATAACAGCAGTCCCCAGGACAGACATGAGAGCCATTTTATGATCGGATACTCTAGTTTTCTGCCAAATGACTGCCTGGGGACAAAATAACACAGACAACTTTTAGCACAACCTGGATTTAGTAAACTCAACTACTTATACCTATATTTCTGTATTTAGCACTCACCCCTAGTTTATATTTTCTGTATCATTTATAAGGTATCTATAGGCTATAAAGTTTGAGAGAAGTCTGGTTCTGAGTTTCAGTAGCTGTATATCCTGTAGTGTAGAGCCTATTTTAACTTACCTTAACCTCAATTTTGTTTTCTCTACAAGATGACTAAGAATACTTATCTCTCAGAGTGTTAGAAGATGAAAATATATGATGTAGGTAAACACACAGGCCAGAGCATGGCATGAAACAATTTCATTAAATATTAATTTTCTCCCCCCTTCTAATCCTAAACTTCAGAATATATATTGCAGAGTGTATTTAAATTAAATTGCTACTTCAAGTAAACATTACTGTTTTATTGAGGACAGACATCAATGCTATAAAATTTCTGTAAACAGTTAACCTGGTATAAAAATTTAGAGTAATGCATGCTTTTTAAAATTACCATTTATATACAGAGAACTTTTAAAAAGCTAACTAAACCTCACAGACAGAAAGGCTGAATAACAGACTTGTATTTTTTTCACTACAAGCATGTAGTAGGATAGCTTAAGAGAATTATGGCCCAGAGAGACAGCACTAAAGTGTGGCTGTGAAGTGCATGTTGTAACATACTGAAATTTTTTCAGTTAATGAGGTTCAGTTATAGTCAAATCTCCTGAGAAACCATCAATATATAGACACATTCATTCAACAAATTCACTTAGAAGTCTTAAATCCCACAGAAAATGTGTAAAGGGCTTAGGAGAAAACACCAACATTCAAGAATCAGGCAGAGGAAGAGGAAGAGACTGAAAGGCACTGAGCACAGAGGCAAGAAGAGTCAGGCCAGTATGGTGCACTGACCAAGGAAGGCTTTTTAGGAAGAAGCAAGGCTTCCCTGGCGGCTCGGTGATGAAGAACCTGCCTGTCAATGCAGGAAACACAGGTTGATCCCTGATTCACGAAGACCCCACATGCCGCAGAGCAACGAAGCCATGCACTAGGACTAACAAGCCCATGTGCCACAATGAATGAAGCCCAGTGCCCTAGAGCCCGTGCTCCACAACAGGAGAAGCCACCACCACGAGAAGCCCGTGCGCCAGAACGAGAAAGCAGCCACTGCTCACCGCAGGAGAGACACGGCCACAGGATTTAGCAATCAGCAGTGAAAGCAGTTCTAGAGTAAATGAAGCCAAATTTTAGTTACTGGATAGTGACTATACGGAAAACATATGAAAGGGACAGCTCTTTTAGGAAGTTTGGCTGTAAAGTGGATAGTAATAACTGGAGGCAGGTGGATCAAGGAAAGCTCTTGATGACACACTTGAATAAAAAGCAGTGCGGGAAGATGGGTTTACACCAGCAGGCTTGTAGAATCAAACGGAGGGAATTGAGAATGTTCTCCTTTGCTCTTTCTTTCTCTCTCCCTCTTTTTTTTGGTAATGTAGAAAGGTTATTTGTTACTTATCACAAAAGGTTATTTGCAAAATGACACTGATTTAAATATCTGATTGTGGAGAAAGTTTAAAAGAGAGACACTCTGACTGGCTAGATCAAAGGATCCCAGCCAAATGAATTCCTTAACATAACCAGGAACCTATGTAGGCAGGAAAAAATACTAACAATATTATACATAATAAAATGAAAGGGGAAGCAAATGAATTTACGTTGTTCTTTAACTGGCATGTCAGGGGATAGTAGTGAAGGACAAGCTGACAACAGTCCCTGACTCTGCTTCTTGATCTATACATCTGTAAGCCACTTTTGTTTTTAGAATCTCAAAGACCAATCTCCTTGGGAAAAGAGTGTAACAACTGCTTAAGAAGACAAATTACCCAATAATTAGTGTAACAGGAAACCCTTTTATCTATTCCCAGGGTTTTATTAATACTAAGCCAGTAGGAGTTACAATTTATGAAAAATTTACTTAGTAGGCACTAACTACCATCATAGAAACCGCTAATTTTCACAACCATTTCAGGCAGGTCTTAGTATTTCATTTTGCAGATGAGGAAACTGAGGCTCAAAGAGATTTATTTACCCAAAGAATAATGATTTATACATAATCTTTCTGACTCCCAACTTTTACTTTGCCAGTATCTGTTTCCTCACCAGTCAAAGGTAGTAATAAGTTAGAGCCAACTCCAGATCCTACCTGGGAATTCTCTAGCGTCTTTGACAAATGTATTTTCATGGATGAATATATGATATGTTATGCAATCTCCAGTTTCTTGAGAGTACTAATACATTCTCAAAATTATTTTAAAAATTCATTTAAAGTTAAATAATCTACTGTTAGAAGAAGGACAAGGAGTAAAAGCAGGGTCTCCATATCAAAGAAACCAGAATAACAGAAGTCCAAAAAGACTGGGAGCTACTCTCAGAGCATCATAGAGTCAGAATATTTTTGAAAGTACAGTCTGTCAGTACCAACTCTAATCTTATTATTGACAAGATTATTGATAATCCTTATATCTAAGGATTTCTAAGTTTCCAATAATTTTCATTTATTCATATTCATATAAATACAGATATGCAGTTATTTGTCCCAAAGTGCATAGTAAAATGACACAACAAAAATGCAGCTATTTTTCTGTTGTACATGCCAATTTTTCATTATCTATTGTTTTGAAAGTGATCTGAATTAGAAAAAAAGACTTTAATTAGAAAATTTTTAAAAAGTACATGAAATCAAATGGAAAAATAAGTTGTAAAAAAATAAAAAATTAACATATAGCTTCAATGTGTATATTTTTCAACAAAAAATTATGTCTTGGTAACTACATTAACACCTGTCTCTTATACACATCTTACAGGGGCTGAAGAGACTCTCTAGAGCTGACAGGTCAGAAAATAAAGCTGGAAGACATACTGAAGGTGGGAAAGGGAAAGCAAAGGTAAGAGGGCTCAACTCCGTTTCTTCATTGAGGAAAGCAAAGAGATGAAGATTCTAAATTGAAAATCATCGAAACAATTAATGTAACCATGATACTTAATAAACAGAAGAGATAAAAAAAGGAAGTAGGGCAGGGAAAAGAGATTTAATATGAGCTTATACATCCTTTGTCATTAAAATTTTTAGAGAGACACTTCTTCCCACCTCAACCAGGCTGTCATGTAAGTATTTTTAATCTTTAATTTCATCACATAATATATAAATGCTCTGGTTAAATTAAAATTTTTGGAGAAACTTCTAAATTTAATTCAGCAAATATTTATTAAACATCTACTTTGTACTAGATTCCTGGGAATCCTAAAAGCTGGGAATACAAAGATAGGAGGACAAAGTCCCAGCTTTCAAGGAGCTAAAAATACAAAAGGAGAATGAGGTATTAAAATAATTATAATGCATTATGAAAACTGCAAATATAAAATATAGTGGGAACATTGTAGATGAAACCTAAGTCTTCTTCACAGAGCAGTTGTGTGTGTGGTGAGACCTGAAAGGAGTTTGACACCCACAAGTTATAGGAAGGGCATTTGTGATCGGTGCATATGTGAGCATATGCAAAGGCATGAAAGCATAGAGATATGCCTTGCTGGAGATGAAGCTAGACAGATATTAGCTAGACAAGAACAAGATCATGAATGACCCTAGCACATCAGGTAAATAAAGAAGTTTACAATTTCTTTTATCCACAGTGCAGCATCAATGGACAAAACTAATTGGGAAAAATACCATGATCAGATATGGATGTTAGAAAGAGATCTTTGGACCTTGAGGACTTTCTGCTAAGGGAGATTAATGAGACAAAAACAAATATTGTGTGATATTACTCATATGCAGCAGTAAGAACCAGACATGGAACAACAGACTAGTTGCAAACTGGGAAAGGAGTACGTCAAGGCTGTATATTGTCACCTTGTTTATTTAACTTACATACAGAATACATCATGCAAAATGTTAGACTGAAAGAAGCACAAGCTGGAATCAAAACTGCAGGAGAAATATTAATAAACTCGGATACGCAGATGACACCCCCCTTATGGCAGAAAGTGAAGAACTAAAGAGCCTCTTGATGAAAGTGAAAGAGAAGAGTGAAAAAGTTGGCTTAAAACTCAACATTCAAAAAACTAAGATCATGGCATCCAGTCCCAACACTTCATGGCAAATAGACGGGAAACAATGGAAACAGTGAGAGACTTTATTTTCTTAGGCTCCAGAATCACTACAGATGGTAACTGAAGCCATGAAATTAAAAGATGCCTGCTCCTTGGAAGAAAAGCTATGACCAACTTAGACAGCATATTTTAATAGCAGAGGCATTACTTCGCCAACAAAGGTCTGTCTAGTCAAAGTTATGGTTTTTCTAGTAGTCATGTATGGATGTGAGACCTGGACTATACAGAAAGCTGAATGCCAAAGAACTGTGGTGCTGGAGAAGACTCTTGAGAGTCCCTTGGACTGCAAGGAGAGCCACCCAGTCAATCCTAAAGGAAATCAGTCAGTTCAGTCAGTCAGTTCAGTCGCTCAGTCGTGTCCGACTCTTTGCAACCCCATGAATCGCAGCACGCCAGGCCTCCCTGTTCATTACCATCTCTAGGAGTTCACTCAGACTCACACCCATCGAGTCAGTGATGCCATCCAGCCATCTCATCCTCGGTCGTCCCCTTCTCCTCCTGCCCCCAATCCCTTCCAGTATCAGAGTCTTTTCCAATGAGTCAACTCTTCGCATGAGGTGGCCGAAGTACTGGAGTTTCAGCTTTAGCATCATTCCTTCCAAAGAAATCCCAGGGCTGATCTCCTTCAGAATGGACTGGTTGGACCTCCTTGCAGGCCAAGGGACTCTCAAGAGTCTTCTCCA
>SJYT01012943.1:69852-80617 GCA_006410635.1 Cephalophus harveyi
TTTGGAACTCTGCATTCAGGTGCTTATATCTTTCCTTTTCTCCTTTGCTTTTCGCCTCTCTTCTTTTCACAGCTATTTGTAAGGCCTCCCCAGACAGCCATTTTGCTTTTTTGCATTTCTTTTCCATGGGGATGGTCTTGATCCCTGTCTCCCGTACAATGTCACGAACCTCATTCCATAGTTCTTCAGGCACTCTATCTATCAGATCTAGGCCCTTAAATCTATTCCTCACTTCCACTGTATAATTGTAAGGGATTTGATTTAGGTCATACCTGAATGGTCTAGTGGTTTTCCCTACTTTCTTCAATTTGATTGGAAGGACTGATGCTGAAGCTGAAACTTCGACACTTTGGCTGCCTGATGTGAAGAACTGACTCACCGAACAAGACCCTGATGCTGGGAAAGACTGAAGACAGGAGGAGAAAGGGACGACAGAGGATGAGATGGTTGGATGGCATCACTGACTCGATGGACATAAGTTTGAGCAGCTCTTGGAATTGGTGATGGACAGGGGAGTCTGGCATGCTGCAGTCCATGGGGTCACAAAGAGTCAGACCCAACTGAGTGACTGAACTGAACTGATCACTCCTATGTAGAATCTAATAACAAACTCATAGAAACATAGTAAAATTGGTAGTTACCAGGGCCTAAGGGTTAGGAGGATAGGACAGATATTATTTAAGAGTACAGACTTGCAATGAGTAGTAAATAAGTCCTAATGATCTAATGTACAGTACAGTGAATACAGACAATAATTTTGAATTATAACCCTCAAACTTGCTGAGAGACTAATAAACCTAATTACTCTAACCATTAAAAAGAAAAATTAATGTGACAGAGATGCAATTACTGCTACAATGGCAATCATATTATAAATATCAAGTCAACATGCTATACACCTTAAATTACACAGTTTTATGTCAAATATTGGAGAAGGCAACGGCACCCCACTCCAGTACTCTTGCCTGGAAAATCCCATGGATGGAGGAGCCTGGTAGGCTGCCGTCCATGGGGTTGCTGAGTCAGACACAACTGAGCGACTTCACTTTGACTTTTCACTTTCATGCATTGGAGAAGGAAATGACAATCCACTCCAGTGTTCTTGCCTGGAGAATCCCAGGGATGGCGGAGCCCCGTGGGCTGCCATCTGTGGGGTCGCACAGAGTCGCACACGACTGAAGCGACTTAGCAGCAGCAGCATGTCAAATATATTTCAATTTAAAAAAGATCTTTGGCAAGAGTGATTTAGTGAGATCTTAAACTAAAGCAATATGGATTAAAAAATGTGACTGTAATATTTCAACTCAGAGAGTATCAAATTTTACTGAGCACATAAAAATGGATGAGGTTCAGTGTCACAAAATATTCTCATAGGCACTGAAGATGGCGTGTTATTTCTGGCACATGAGATATAACAGTGCTGCTTTCTTTTCCACTCACAAAAATATAATGGAATGCAAGTCGTAAAAGTGACATTTACAAGATTACTTCTCTAATTTTTTAAAAGATGAAACATGTGCGAACTTTAGTATTCTACTAACACCGTGGCTAAGAAATACTAGACCGGTTAACAGAACTAAGCACACTGCTAAGAGTACAAGACAACAGAGATAGACTGAAGGGCATGAAATAGACTTGACGTGACTGGGTGACTCACCACACATGAAGAGGAAGGAGAATCGGGCATGTGACTGAATTCGAAGTACCAGAAACAGTGTCAAGGACTTAGAAGGGTCCAGTAAACAATTTGCTGAAGGAGTGAGCAAATGAATACATTTTTCTAAAGTAATCTTAATGGCGTTGAAAACTAGCTCTTTGTTCTTAAATATAAAGACTGCTGGTCGTCATACCACTACACGGATCTCTACTGTTTTAGGAAAGCCAAAGCAGCCTTTGCTTTTCTTTCTTTTCTTTAAAATAACAGTTTCATTACAACAGAATTGACACACAATACAATTTAAGTATACAATTCAATGGTTTTTAGTATATTTACAGAGTTGTGCAACTAAATCACCACAATCTAATTTTTTAGAACAATTTTACCATTGCAAAAGGAAACCCTGTACCAATTAGCAGTCATTCCGCACGTCTCTGTACTTCGCCTGAGACCATCACTAATCTGTCTTTATAAATTGCCTATTTTGAGTATTTAATGTAAATGGAATCATACAATACACAGTTGTTTATGAATGAATGGTTTCTTCACTCAGCATAACTTTTTCAAGTTTTATTGTTGTATTAGCAATTCATTCTTTTTTTAAAATCCAGTTTTATTTAGCTACACAATGCTGAAGACCTTACAGACTGTCTCAGGAGTATCTTGTAGTAGTGATACAATTTAATTTGCACAAAAGGGTAAAATAAATGAATTTAATTTTGAGTTTATAGTCAGGGAAGAAGCTAGCATAATTAATATTATATGATCTAAAGAAATAATAAAGCTAACAAATTCTGTAGCTCAGTGTGAATCAATCAAGTTAATTAGCATTATTTAGCTTATACAGTCACTGTTTTTGGTTTTGTCTCCTTTTACTTTCATCCCACCACCACCTCCCCTCTGGTAATCACCTATTGGTTCTCCATGAGTCTTTTGGCTTGTTATGTGTGGTCTTTTGTTTTTTAGGCTCTGCATTTAAGTGAAATCATAGTTACTCTTTCACAGTTTTATTTCTCTTAGCATAAAACCCTCTATATCCTTCTATATAGTTGCAAATGGTAAGATTTCATTCTTTTCTCATGGCTGAGTAGTATTCCAACGTGTATATATACTACATCTTCTTTATCCATTTATCTGTCAACGGACATTTAGGGCTCTTCCACATACTGACTATTGTAAACAGTGCTGCAATGAACAATGGGGAGCATATATTTTGTCAAGTTAGTGTTTTTATTTTCTTTGGAAAAATACTCAGAAGTGGAATAGGTGAAGTGATAGTTATATTTTTAATTTTTTGAGAACATTCCATGCTGTGTTACTTAGTGACTGTACCAATTTACATTCCCAGCGGCAGTGCATGAAGTTTCCCTTTTCTCCACAACCTCACCAGCACTTGTTATTTGTTGCTTTTTGAGAACAGTCTTTCTGACGGATGTGAGGTGATCTCTCATTGTGGTTTTGGTTTGCATTTTCCTGATGAATGGTAATTTTCAGCATCTTTTCAGGTGTCTGTTGGTCATCTGTACAACTTCTCTGGAAAAACATCTACTCAGGCCCTGTGCCATTTTTAAATCAGTTTGTTTCTGATCCTGAGTTCTTTGTATATTTTGGATATTAAGTACCTTATCAGATATACTGTTGACAAGTATCTTTTTCCATTTGATAGGAAGGCTTTTCATTTTGTTGATAGTTTCCCTTGTTGTGCAAAGCTTTTTTAGTGTAGTCCCATTACTTTATATTTGCTTTCGTTTTCTTGCCTGAGGAGAGAGATCCAAAAAAATATTGCTCAGACCAATGAGTGTGCTGCTTGTTTTCTTCTAGGAGTTTTATGGCTTCACATCTTACATGTAAGTCTTATTCATTTTGAGTTTATTTTTGTAAACTGTGTGAAATAGTAGTCCAGTTAATTCTTTTTCAAGTAGCTGTCTAGTTTTCCCAACACCATATATTAAAGAGACTATCTTTTCCCTGTATATTCTTATCTCCTTTGTTGTAGATCAAATGGCCATGTACTTGTGGGTTCATTTCTGGACTTGACTGTCTTCCATTGATCTTTGTGTCTGGTTTCATGCCAACATCATATTGTTTTTATTACTGTAGCTTTGTAGTATAGCGTAAAATCAAGGAGCATGATAACTCCAGCTTTGTTCTTCTTAAGACTGTTTTGGTTAAGACTCTTTTGGTTATTTTGTCTTCTGTGTTTCCATACAGAATTTAGAATTATTTCTTCTAGTTCTGTGAAAAATGCCATTGGTATTTTGATAGGGATTGTACTGATTCATAAACTGCTTTGGGAAGTCTGGTCATTTAAAAATACTGATTCTTTCAATCCATGAACATGTTTTATCTTTCCATTTGTTTGTATAGTCTTCAATTTCTTTCATCAGTATCTTCTAGTTTTCGGAGTACAGGTTTTTATTACCTCCTTGGTTAGATTTATTTCTGGGCATTTTATTCTTTTTGATGCAATTGTAAATGGGGTAGTTTTCTTAATTTCCCTTTCTGATAGTTTACTGTGAATTATAGATATGCAACAGGTTTATGAAAGTGAATTTTGCAACCTACAATTTCATTGAAGTTATTTATTAGTTTTAGTAGTTTTCTGGGGGCATCTTTAGGATTTTCTATATATAGTATTTTATCGTACACTCCAGTACTCTCACCTGGAGGATCCCATGGATGGAGGAGCCTGGTGGGCTGCGATCCATGGGGTTGTGAAGAGTCGGACACGACTGAGCGACTTTATTTTCACTTTTCATTTTCATGCATTAGAGAAGGAAATGGCAACCCACTCCAGTGTTCTTGCCTGGAGAATCCCAGTGATGGGGGAGCCTTGTGGGCTGCCATCTATGGGGTCGCACAGAGTCGGACATGACTGAAGTGACTTAGCAGCAGTAGCATACACAAAAAGTCAAAGTTTTACTTCTTCCAATTTGGATTCTTTTTCTTATCTAATTGTCATGGCTAAGACTTCCAATCCTATGTTGAATAAAAGTGGTGAGAGTGGGCAATCTTGTCCTGTTCCTGATCTTAGAGGAAAATCTGTCAGATTTTCACCTTTGAGTATGATACTAGCTGTGAGATTGTTTTGTATGGCCTTTATCAAGGTGAGGTACATTCTCTCTGTATCTACTTTGTTGAGAGTTTTTTTTAATCATACTTGAATGCTGAATTTTGTGAATAGCTTTTTTGGTACCTGTTGAGATGATCATATAATTTTATCCTTCAATTTGTTAATGTGGTATATCACACTGATTGAAGCATGGATACTGAATCATTCTTGCACTTCTGAGATAAATTACATCTGATCATGGTGTATGATCCATTTAACATATTGCTAAATTTGGCTTGCTGATATTTCATTGAAGATTTTTGTTTCTATGTTCATCACTGATACTGACCTGTAATTTTCTTCTTTGTGTAGTGCTTTTGTCTGGTTTTGGTATCAGGGTGAGGCTGGTCTTGTAGAATGAGTTTGCAAGCATTCCTTCTTCCATTACTGGAGACAGTTTGAGAAGGATAAGTGTTAATTTTCCTTTAAATGTTTGTTAAAATTCACCTGTGAAGCTGGCTGATTCTGGACATTTGTCAGGATTTCATTCTTTTTTAACGGCTAAATAATATTCCCCTATATGGACATACATTTGAAATATTACTACCTCTTATTATGGACATGTGGGTTACTCCCACTTTTTGACTATTATGAAAGATACTGCTATAAACATTCATGTACATGCTTTTGTGTGACATAAATTTTTCTTGTATATATACCTAGGAGTGAAATAGCTAAGTAAAGTGGCAACTCTGCTTATTTTTTGAGAAACTGCCAAACTGTAATCTTTTCATTTGCTCCACAGATCTTTGTGTTTGTGTGTGTGTTTACGTGTGTGTCAGTGTAAAAAAACAAAGAGGTGCTGGCTTTTGCTATTATGGCTATTATTTTAAGCCAGCCAGGAGCTGCTGATTTAAGGAACAGTACTTAAAACAAGAGAAAGTAGGTTAAGATTCTAAATAATCTGCAACTGCATAGAAATTAAAAGTCATCTTCTTCACACTTTCTATATCCCAAGTTATTTTTAACAAAGAGTAGCTGAGCAATAAAAACTTATTCACAGAAAATTTCTCTCTTTAAAGCTATGCTAGCTCTGTGATTCATACATACGTACAGAATGTATTTAAAATGAGTAGATATGAAAATATTTCAAGAAAACTAATGTTTTCAAATTCCTGAACTTAATACAGCTATAAAACCTGTGATACTTCTAATGGAAACATATTATGTATTTTAGTTTGTATTAGTGACACCTCAGATATAAATCTTAGCTGCTGATTAATGCAAAGACGCTAATGCACTGCCTGACCTACTAAGAAGTTAGTATACAGAATTGTAAAATGATCACTTGAGGAAATGGGTTCTAAACAAGCTATGAAACATGAGAACCACTGAATGTGAAAAAAAATTTAAGTAAATACTGCTAGTAGTTCCAGAGCATTATTTCACACTGGGCAATTATTGCATCAGATCAAGTGGGCTGATTAATAAGCATTTTCTAAGTATTTATAGTTAGGCTAACAATAAAGAAGTCTGCCAATAAATTAAACTTTCGCTATTACTTAGGCAATTAAGATTCATTTTAAAAATGGGACTTATTATTAAAGAACTAAACAATAAAAGGTAGTAATTAAAAAGCTAAGGATATAAAAAATAACATAGTTTTTAAATGCTACATTTTTTACAGCAAATAGTTTTTAGTTTGCTTTCCCCACCATTTCACGAATCCTGTATTATTTTCTAAAATACAGATCTGTTCATTTCCTGAAGTTTTTCATATATTCTGCCATTAGGCTGATAGCTTGCTGCTGCTGCTGCTGCTAACTCGCTCAGTCGTGTCCGACTCTGTGAGACCCCATAGATGGCAGCCCACCAGGCTCCCCTATCCCTGGGATTCTCCAGGCAAGAACACTGGAGTGGGTTGCCATTTCTTTCTCCAATGCAGGAAAGTGAAAGTGAAGTCACTCAGTGGTGTCCAACTCTTAGCGACCCTATGGACTGCAGCCCACCAGACTCCTCTGTCCATGGGATTTTCCAGGTAAGAGTACTGGAGTGGGGTGCCATTGCCTTCTCTGGGCTGATAGCTTAACATGTGCTAAAAATACACACACATACCCCCATATGTTTTCTATCTAGGTCACACAAAGCTGGAGCATCTGGATGTGCCAAGTAAGAATCTGACTCTAGTCAGTATGATGACAGAGCAAAAAATCTCAATTAAAAATATATTATTACATGCATACGACATAACTGATTTAAGTTACCCAAATATATCTTACCACTGTTTCTACTTCATTGACATACACTATCTGAAGCTAGATGAGAATATTCAGTATTTAATTAGTAAAGCTCAACTGTGAAAGCAATTTGTGATAATGGGAAAAAGCAGGTTACAAAAAGATAATGTACAATTAACCAAAAACTGTAATGCTAATAGGACTGCCTGAGCAAAGGTGACTCTTAGAATATGAAATCGTATATATATTGGTGAAGCGTGAAAGCAAACTTTTCATGCAAATTATTTGCAGAGATGTACTAAGAAGTTCATGTTTCAATTTCTTAAAAGTCAGAAGTATTAACTACTTCCATGGTCTTACTAGTTAATATAATTGGATCTGCATATATTGCTACCTACTCTTGGACATGTATTTGCACTGAATGGTTCAAAAAAGAACAGGGGCAAAAACACAATATAAGAAAAGATTCTTTTTATACTGGCAATATAACAACATTAGCTATTGAAGCTTACAGAAACTTTATTGCTGAATGTTTTGAGTCTGGTGTAAAATTAATATTATTCCATCATAATACCAATACTATTGTTAAAAGAATATCACATTCTATTAACATAATAAGGATAAAGTAATTTGATTCTTACTAAGTAGCCCAGAGTTCAAAATTGGTAAAATTTATTTAGAACATTCAAAATTTAAAGCCTCTTATGCAGGAATTCCCTGACGGTCTAGTGGTTAGGACTTAGCGCTTTCAATGAGGGGGCCCAAGTTCAACCCTGGTCAGGGAACTAAGATCCCACAAACCCATGGTACAGCTATAAAGAAAAAAAAAAAAAAGACCACTCCCTCCCCCTTTAAGAAAAAGAAATAAAATCTCTAATGCCTACTTTACTCTGCTTATTGTTTATTTTATATTCATGTTATGGAATACAGTATGCATAATATTTTTTCATTCTACCTATTTCATACTTTCTGATTCATGTAAAAAAAGTCAAAAATTTAAGCAAAAACTGGAAAATGTAAGTTAATTTTTGTATAACTTTCAAAGGGAGATTGTAGATACTCTTTGTGGTCTTTAAAGCAAGAAATATTATTTCCAATTGCTAATCGAATCTTATCTACATCAGAAATGTTTTTCTTGCCCATAACCTCTTATACATACTCTGTGCAACTGCCTGGACTACTGAACCAGCTTGTTCTGTTACACAACTACAAAACGTAATTGGGTCCATTCTTCAAATGCCATAAGAATTATCATTGTCTGTTAGTCTCCTACTAAATGTCCTTAAAGTTTTTAAAAGAATTTTTTATGTGGACCATTTTTAAAGTCTTTGTTGAATTTGTTACAATATTGTCTGTATTTATGTTTCGGTTTCTCAACCGTGAGGCATGTGGGATCCCAGCTCCCTGATAGGGACTGAATCCACACCCCCTGCACTGGAAGGCAAAGCAATAACCACTGGACCTCCAGGGAAGTCCCTACATGTCCTTGTTTTGTTTCCATTCACCACCTGGCAAGAAGTTCATATTCTCATGTAAAGTCCAAAAGATTCTTTAGAGTTCAGACTCAACCTTTCCAGCCTCATCTCTTTCTTTCTTATAGCAGCTTTCTCTGATCTCTCATGGATCCCTGACCTTGCATATGCTTTGAATACTTTTGCCCACTGAGTCTTTCTCAAGAATCAGTTCTAAAACCACCTATTCTGAAAATCCTTTCTGAATCCAACCAGAGTTTAATAACTGCTTTCAGACTTGTATTCTTAACTGTATGCAGAAATTCTTTCTTGTTTGCAAAAATCTTTCAGATCAGTCTTCCTGATAGGCTCTTTTTAATATATATTTATTTATTTGGCTGTTGGGTCTTAGTTATGCATGTGAGATCTAGTTCCCCAACCAGGGATAAAACCCAGGCCCCCTGAAACTGGGAGCACAGAGTCCTAGCCACTGGACCACCAGGGTAAGTCTCATCTCACCAGCTCCTTAATCTTGGATCTCTGAGGCAATCATTACATCCTCCCATATTTAACCATACAGAAAAGGTTATTTGCAAATCAAGCTGGTACTGCTTTATAAGATATTTGATTTCAGCCTTTCCTCTTTATTTGCACTGAATAGAACACCTTCCTATTACATTTTGTGTTTCAAGAGACTTTTTCTCTCCAAACCAACTCTTTCTTCTCCCTAATGTATTCTAAAGGAAGCCACCCAAACCATCTCTTCTGCAATGCAACTCCATCCTTTACATTCTTCTCTAGTTTTTCTTTTTTCAGATCAAGACCAATAACACAGAAAATTTAGACAGAAAATCAGTAAGGAAACAAAGGATTTGAACAACAATACAGATCAAATGGACCTAACAGATATATGGAGAACATTTACAGCACCAGAATACACATTCTTCCCAAGCTCAAGAAGATTTTTCTCCAGCATAGATAATATGTTAGGTCACAAAACAAGTCTTAAAGATTTTAAAAAGTTGAAACATACCAAGTACGTTTTCTGATCACAATGCAATGAAACTAAAAATCAATAGAAAAAGGAACACATTCACAATATGTGGAAATTAAACAACATACTCTTGAACAACCACTGGGTCAAAGAAAAAATAAAAAAGGAAGTTATAAAATACCTTGAGACAAGGGAAAATGATAATACAACATACCAAAAGTTAAGGGAGCAGCAAAAGCAGTACTAAGAGGGAAGTTCACAGAAAAACACTTACTTTAAAAAAGAAAGATGTCATATAAACACCCTAACTATATATCTCAAAGAGCTAGAAAGACGAAAACAAACTAAGCCTAAAGATAGGAAAAGAAAAAAAATAAACATTAGTGTG
Organism: Cephalophus harveyi; assembly: GCA_006410635.1. Classification (NCBI taxonomy): domain Eukaryota; kingdom Metazoa; phylum Chordata; class Mammalia; order Artiodactyla; family Bovidae; genus Cephalophus; species Cephalophus harveyi. The sequence goes on from SJYT01012943.1 coordinate 79,632, forward strand.
GAAAATAAACAAGATATAAAACAGAAAAAAAAAAACATAAAAAGAAATCAATAAAACTGAGTTTTTTTTTTTAATGAGACAAACTAATATCACAGAAATAAAAATAATCATGAGACAATATTAACAATTATATGACAGCAAATTGGATAACCTATAAGAAAGGCTCAATTCCTAGAAACATTCAACATATCAAGATTAAGTTATTATGAAAGAAGAAAAAGCCTGAAGAAACTTGTAACTAGTATGAAGCTTGAATTAGTAATCAAATACCTTCCAAGAAAGAAAATTCTAGGATCAGATGGCATCACTGGTGAATTCTACCAAACATTTAAAGTAACATATATTCCTCTCAAACTCTCCCTAAAAATTGAATAGGAAAGAAGAGGAAGGAAGGAAGAAAACTTCCAAATTCATTTTATCAAGCCAGCATTATCTTGATATCAAAGCTAGACACTATCAGAAAACAACTGATCAACATCCCTGATAAATACAGATGCAAATGTTCTCAACAAAAAACTAGAAATCAAACCAACAGCATATTAAAAAGATCATACACCACGGTCAAACGAGATTTATCTCTAGGATGCAAGGATGGTTCAACATATCCATTTCAATTAATGTAATACACCATCAGTTCAGTTCAGTTCAGTTCAGTTCAGTCGCTCAGTCGTGTCCGACTCTGTGACCCCATGAATCGCAGCACGCCAGGCCTCCCTGTTCATCACCATCTCCCGGAGTTCACTCAGACTCACGTCCATCGAGTCTGTGATGCCATCCAGCCATCTCATCCTCAGTCATCCCCTTCTCCTCCTGCCCCCAATCCCTCCCAGCATCAGAGTCTTTTCCAATGAGTCAACACTGCGCATGAGGTGGCCAAAGTACTGGAGTTTCAGCTTTAGCATCATTCCTTCCAAAGAAATCCCAGGGCTGATCTCCTTCAGAATGGACTGGTTGGATCTCCTTGCAGTCCAAGGGACTCTCAAGAG
>SJYT01012943.1:81498-102906 GCA_006410635.1 Cephalophus harveyi
CCTTTTCCTATTTGGAACCAGTCTGTTGTTCCATGTCCAGTTCTAACTGTTGCTTCCTGACCTGCATACAGACTTCTCAAGAGGCAGGTTAGGTGGTCTGGTATTCCCATCTCTTTCAGAATTTTCCACAGTTTACTGTGATCCACACAGTCAAATAAAGGATAAAAATCACATAATCTGAACAGACGCAGAAAAAAAACCTTAGACAAAACTGAAAGAAACTTCATAATTAAAAACATTCAACAAACTAGGAATAGAAGGAAGTGATTTTGCTCAGTTGTGTACAACTCTCTGTGATCTCACTGACTGTAGCCTACCAGGCTCCTCCATCCATGGCATTTTCCAGGTAAGAAGAGTACTGGAGTGAGTTGCCATTTCCTTCTCTAGGGGATCTTCCCGACCCAAGGATCAAATCCAGGTCTCCTGCGTTGTAAGCAGACGCTTTACCTACTGATCCACCAGGGAAGCCCACAGAAGGAAAGAAATTCAAAATAATAAAAGCCATCTAGGTAAAGCCTACAGTACTCGGCAGTGAAAAACTGAAAGCTTTACCTTTGAGCACAGTAACAAGGGCAAGGATACTCATACTGCTATTTCTATTCATCAGAGTTCTAAAAGGCCTAGCCAGAGCAATTAGGCAAGAAAAAGATAAATCAATAAAAGGGATCCAAATGTGAAAAGAATAAGTGAAGTCGTCCCTGTTTCCTGATGACAAGGTCCTATTTCTAGAAAACCCTAAAGACTCCATAAAAACCCTGTTAGAACTAATAAATTCAATAAAGTTACAGGATACAAAATTAATACAAAAATTGGTTATGTTTCTATTCACTAACAATGATTTATCTGAAAAGGAAAATTAGAAAAACAACCTTATCAACAATAGCACAAGAAGAAAAAAATACTTAGAAATAAATTTAACAAGACCTGTATGATGATAAAAACTACCAAATACTACTGAAAGAAACTAAAGATGATGCAAATGGAAAGGCATTCTGTGCTCATGTATTTGAAGACTTAACATTGTTAAAATTTCTATACTACTCAAAGTGATCTACAGATTTAATGCAATCCCTGTTTTTTTTTTAAAAAAAAAACCTAGCGGCATTTTTTACAGAAGTAGAAAAACACAATTCTAAAACTCATATGGAACTATAAAAGAGCATGAATAGTCAAATGATTCCTAAGAAGAACAAAGCTAAGAGGTATCACAGGTCTTGAGGCTGAAATAGATTAAAAAGCTCCAATCATCAAAACAGTATGGCAGCATACAGACATACATAAATACCAACAGAAAAAATAGAGAGCCCAGTAAAACGTCCATGCATATAAGGTCAACTGATGTCTGATAAGGGGCAAAAACACAGTGAGGAAAGGATAGCTTCTTCAATAAACAGTGTTGAGAAAACTGGATATCCTCATGCAAAAGTTGGACCCTTATATCACTCCACACATAAAAATCAACTCAAAACAGATTAAAGACATAAATAAACACCTGAAACTGTAAAACTAGAAAAGAACACACAAGAAATGCTTTACGACACTGGTCCTGATAATGATTTCCTGGATATTACACCAAAAGTACAAGCAACAAAAAGCAAAAATAGTCAAGTGGGACTACATAAAGAAGCTCCTGCACAACAGAGGAAGCAATCAACAAAGTGAAAAGGCAAACCAAGAAATGGGAGAAAACATTTACAAACTATACACCAGATGATTAATTTTCAAAATATACAAGGTACTCCTACAACTCAAAAACAGAAAAAATCTAATAATCCAACCAAAAAACAGGCTAAGGATTTAAACAGACATTTCTCCAAAGAAGAAATACAAATGGTCAACAGGTATATGAAAAATGCTCAATATCATTGACTATCAGTGAAATGTAAATCAAAAGCATAAAAAGGTATCACCTCACACCTGTCAGAAGAGCTATTACCAAAAAACAAAAAAAAAAGGAAAAGACAACAAGTATTGGTAAGAATATTGGTGGAGAAACTAGAACCCTTTATAGTTTGTGGAGATGCCAAATGGTGCAGCTGTTAGGAAAACAGTATGGAGATACTCCCAAATATTAAAAATAGAAATATCATATGACCTAGATATCCAATATCTGGGTATTTTCCAAAAGATTTGAAGGCAAATCTCAAAGAGATATTAGCATTCCCATGTTCACTGCAGCACTATTTACAATGACCAAGATGTGGAAACACCCTAAGTGTTCATTGATGGATGAATGGATAAAGGAAATGTATTACATACATACAATGAAATATTATTCAGCCTCAAAACAGAAGGAAATTCTACAACATGTGACAACATGGATGAATCATGAGGAACATTATGTCAAGTGAAATAAACTAGTCACAGAAAGACAAATACTGCATGATTCCATATATATGAGGCATCTAAAATGGACAAATTCATAGCATCTAAGAGTTGAATGATGGTTAACAAGGACTGAAAATCAAAGTGAAAGTGAAGTCGCTCAGTCGTGTCCAACTCTTTGTGACCCCATGGACTGTAGCCTACCAGGCTCCTCCATCCATAGGATTCTCCAGGCAAGAGTACTGGAGTGGGTTGCCATTTCCTTCTCCAGGGGATCTTCCCAACCCAGGGATCGTACCCAGGTCTCCCGCATTATAGGCAGACACTTTACCGTCTGAGCCACCAGGGAAGACTAGGACTAGGGGTAGGAAAAAATTGGAAGTTACTAACAAATAGGCATAAAGTTTCAGTTAGGGTTTGTAAGTTCCAGAGACCGGCTGTACAACATACCTCTACTCAACAATATTATATTGTACACTTAAAAATTTGTTAAGTGCATAAATCTTATGTTGTGTTCTTAATACAATAATACTGAAAAAAAGAAAAAAGAAGCCCAAACCCACAGATTCTGAGCTGCCAACACTCATAATCAATTGGTTCCCTGGTGCTGAGTTGATGGCATTTCTTTTCCCATACATCCTGTTCAGGCAAATATCCCAACAATTACCTTATGGTTCTTTATTTTTCTAATTCTGTCCTTTTATTTAAAAAACAAGCAACAAGTTTTAAAGCTAACAAATAATATCCAGTCTGGAGTTGATCAGCTTTTCTTTCTTAACAGACTAGTCAACAAAAACTTTGTTGATGAGGAAACAAATAACTTCACTTCCAAAGTTTTGCTTGATTCTATTACGTTCTTTCTGGAGAGAAATCAAAATTATGCCAGAGTAATTCATGAGTGCATTGTCACTCAGTCGTGTCCAACTCTTTGCAACCACATGGACTGTAGCCCACCAGGCTCCTCCGTCTATGGAATTCTCCAGCTAAGAATACTGGGATGGGTAGCCATTCCCTTCTCCAGGGTATCTTCCTAACCCAAGGATCACATCCAGGTCTCTTGCATTGCAGGCAGATTCTTTACCTTCTGAGACACCAGGGAATTCATGAAAGTGCTACATACTGGAGAAGAAAGACAATGCACCCATTCAGGAATAAAACAGGGATGTAATATTACCATTTTCCTAGGCATATAAGTTAAATAAATCACGTATCCTCATCCTTGTATCTTCATTATCTACGTGCAGTCTCATGGATTCTTCCTTACAATAGTGGTCACCCTCTTTGTTTTCCATGCCCAATCTGTTTATCCTGATTCAGTCACATAGTGTCTGGACTTTTGTCATAGCTTCCTAACTAAGGTCTCTGCTCACAGCTTCCTATAATTCCTCCCAGCATATGACTACCGCCACAGGTAACACCTTGATCAAGTCACTTCCCTACTCCCAATTTGAATCCCAGGCATGGGGGAGCCTGGTGGGCTACTGTCTATGGGGTTGCACAGAGTCAGACATGACTGAAGTGACTTAGCAGCAGCAGCAGCAGCATTAAAGATCCTTTATAATCTAGACTCAAATTGTCTTTCAGGATTTATCTTCCTGTATTCCTTTATATAAAATACCTATTCACATAACTTGACTTATTCACTGCCTCTAAATACTTTCCTACCTACATCTTTTATATTCATACTATTCCTATACCTAGAATGATCTTGATCCATTTATCCATATTAGCAAAGTATACTGTAGTAAAATCAGCCCATGACCCACCCATTTGTGGACTCCTAGGTGAGACCACTTTGACAGGTTGTTCCTACTCCACTGAATCAAACACCCACCTGCCAAGTGGCTAAAGTCAGCCCTCCCTCTTCTGTGACTTTCAAGCAGGCCTCCAGAAAGAAAGGGAAAGGTCTGAGTATAAAAGTTGATGCTTGATGTTTTGCCCCTCTCTGTTCAAGTTGTTATTTTTAATTCTATTGATGCCATCTACCCCTCTATCTTTGGTGCTTTAATGTCCATGTTAACAATCCAGTATGGGCTGGTGCCACCAATGGGATGGAATGCTCCTGTCCTGCGTGCTCTCAACCCTTGATCACACTCATTAATTTAACATATATTTTTTGAGTACCTACATGAAGTACAACTGTCAGCACTAGGGACACATCAGTGAAAAAAGTCAAACATCTCTCCCCTCATGGAAGTTGTATCTAGAGGAGGAAAGAAAGACAATAAATTAAGGTAGGTACAATATACAGCATGTTAGATAGAAGTTTTAATATAAAAAAATAAAGCAGGAAAATGTGTGTGGTGTTGGGGAAACAGTTATAATTTTAGGGAGACTAAAGAAAATGTCACTGAGGAAGTTCTAAGTAAAGAACTAAAAGATGAGGATTGAGCCAGATATACAGAAAGATGTCTGAGGCAAATGAATGACAAATAAAAAGGTCCTGAGTTGGAAGTATGACTGGCAGGTTCAAGGGAAAAACAAGGAGGCCAGTTAGCTGGAGCCAAGAAAATAAATAAATGAGATCAGACATAACAGTGGGTCAGATCACCTATAACGGGTCAGCAAACTATAGCCTAAGGACCGAATCCAACCTGCTTTTTGAAGTAAAGTTTTAATACCTTTACTTTCATGCTAAACAGCAGAGCTGAACAGTTGTGAGGCAAACCGTATGACTTAGAAAACCCCAAATATTTATACTGTGGCTCTTTACAAAAAAGGTTTACTAAACTTCCAGGTGCCTCAGTGGTAAAGAATCTGCCCACAATGCAGGACACACAGGTTTGATCCCTGGATCAGGAAAACCCCTTGAAGAAGGAAATGGCAACCCATTCCGGTATGATTGGCTGGGAAACCCCATGGAAAGAGGAATCTGGCATGCTACAGTCCACAGGGTTTCTTTTACAGAATCACTCTAGCTGTTAGGCTCAGAATGAAGACAGCAAGGTAGGAAGTGAGGAGAACCAATTAGAATATTATTACAAAAATCCAGGTGAGCGATCATGGTGGCTTGGATCACAGTGGTAGTCACACACATGGTGAAAAGTGTTAGATTTTAGATATATTTTGAATGCAGACCAACAGAATTTACTCTCTTATCAGATTAAAGTGTGAGAGAATCAGCAGTGAAGGATAACCCTAAGTGTTGTGGTTTGCCAACAGAAAAAACAGAGTTCTCATATAGTGATGGGGAAGGATATGTAAAGGGCAATTCTGAGAGACAAGGTAGGGAGCTTTACTGTTTGTCATGTTAAATGTGAGGAGCTTATTATTAAACAAAGAGAAATTTGGGGAGGTAGTTAGATCTATGAGTTTGGAGTTCAGGAAAGTTACAGAATGGAGATAAAAACTGAGGAGTCATCAGTGTATAAATGACACCCAGAAACATGAGATGCACTCATCAAGAAAATGAATACATACATGTGTGTGTGTAAATATATATATATATATCTATATATATATATATGTGAGAATGAATTATATACATAAACTCCACAATTGAGCCACAGGACACTAAATGTTTACAAGTTAGGATATGAAGTGGAACTAGAAGACTGATAACAAATGGTAGAAAGATGAGGGAAAAAACCAAGGATGTGTGTTGAACTAGAAGCCAAGTGAAAAAGTGTTTCAAGGATGAGATCAACTGTGGTAAATGTTAAGTAAGATAAAATCAGAGAAATGACCACTGGATTCAGAAATCTGAAAGTCAATGGTGACCTTGGTAAAAAGTAGTTTTGGTGGAGTAGTAGAAAGAGAAAGTCTAACTAGAGTGGGTTCGAGAGAGAATGGAAAGAAAGCTAATTAGAGACAGTAATACAGACACTTATTTTAAGAAGCTTTGCCGAAGTGAAGGAATCAGCCTTGACTAAAAACATGAGGCATGCATCTATAATAACAGAAGAGAAGGTTGGGGTTAGGGTGGGTAGTTTATGAAAGTTCTCTCAATTTTCTCAGTAAAATAGGATGTTAAGATCAAGTAAGAGTGAAGACAGGGAAGAAAGACTTGATTGTCTGAGAAGAGAGATGAAATAGCTCTTTGGGATTTTGCAACTTAACATATGGATCATGGACCAGCAGCAACTGTACCACCTGGAGAGTGGTTGGAAATGCAGAATCTCAAGTCCTCGCTGAGCTATTGAATCAGAATCTGTTCTGTTAACAAGATGCCCAAGTGATTTGCTTATACAGTAAAATTGGCTTAAAGCACTGTGGATATAGGAGACCAGGAGAGAAAATAGACTACAGAAACACAGTATGACTACCAGGCAGTACTAAGATTAGTGATCATGAATTTAAAGTGGTACTAGTCATTTTGATTTGCATTTCTCTAATAATTGGCAATATTAAGCATTTTCTCATGTGCCTTTTGGTCATCTCTATATGTCTTCTTTGGAGAAACGTCTTAGATCTTTTGCCCATTTTTTGATTGGGTAGTTTGTGTGTTTTTTGTTTGATAATGAGTGTATGAGTTCTCTGTACATTTAGGAGATTAATCCCTTATTAGTCACATCATTTGTAAATATTTTCTCCCACACTGTAGGTTGTCTTTTTGTTTTGTTTATGGTTTCCTTTGTTGTGCAAAAGCTTTGTTAGGTCCCATTTGTGTGTGTGTATATATATATACACACTAAGACATAAAGTTGGAATATTACTCAGCCATGAAAAGGAATGAAATAAGGCATCTGCAGAATCATGGATGGACTTAAGAGATTATCCTACTAAGTGAAGTTAAGTGAGTCAGAGAAAGACAAATATTATGTGACATTGCTTATATGTGAAATCTAAAAAAAAAAAATACAAATGAACTTACATACAAATTAGAAACAGATCCCACAGAAAATAGTAAACAAACTTATGGTTACCAACTGTCAATCTATCCCTCCCCCACAGCCCTCTCCCACTTGGCAACCACAAATTTGTTTTCTCTCTCTGTGAGTCTGCTTCTGTTTCACAGGGAAGTTTATCTATGTCATATTTTACATGCCACATATAAGCTGCACCATACGGTATTTGTCTTTCTCTTTCTGGCTTACTTCTCTTAGTATGATAACCTCTATGGCATTATTTCATTCTTTTTTATGATCCGACTCTTGAGAGTCCCTTGGACTGCAAGGAGATCCAACCAGTCCATTCTGAAGGAGATCAACCCTGGGATTTCTTTGGAAGGAATGATGCTAAAGCTGAAACTCCAGTACTTTGGCCACCTGATGAGAAGAGTTGACTCATTGGAAAAGACTCTGATGCTGGGAGGGATTGGGGGCAGGAAGAGAAGGGGACAACCGAGGATGAGATGGCTAGATGACATCACGGACTCGATGGACGTGAGTCTGAGTGAACTCCAAGAGATGGTAATGAACAGGGAGGCCTGGCGTGCTGCGATTCATGGGGTCGCAAAGAGTCGGACACGACTGAGCGACTGAACTGAACTGAACTCAGTATATTGTAATACTAAGTGAGAATTAAAAGTAAAACAGATATAAGTAAAATGCAGCCCTCCCTTTCACAAAAGGCTGTTGGGACAGGGGGAGAGAATACAAATCATTTCCAATAAAGCAAAAATCATACAATAGGAATAGAGAAAATGCTATGGTAAAAGTTACAGAGTAAGTCTTGTTGAGGGACAGGGGAAGACTTCAAAGATTTCTTAAAAATAGTGTCAGCAAACATCAAAATTAGAAATCAACTAAACTAAAATTTGACTTATATATGTCACTTATCTTTTCTATATAGTATTTCTCAGAAGTCAGGTGAAAAGTAAAAGGATTTAATATAACAAAGAAGAAAACATGAGAACCAAAAGACAAACAGCCAATCATAATTGATAACTAGCCCCAAGTTAACCTTAAAACATATCTGAAGTAACATTCACTTTCACTAATGAAAAAAGAAATAAAAACAATTCCACCCAAACTTTCAAGGTTGGAACCGGAGGGATATATTCTTCAGAAGAAAGGAGCATTCAAACCGTAATCCTGAACCGAAATTTCTGTTTGATTATACTGCCTCCACAACACTGGAGGGGATGGGAGGGGGAGGTGGCCTTTAACACTGGTCTAGTTATGGGCAAAAGACTTTTCCTTGATTCCTCACAGCACAGGTGAAACAAAATTGGGACATTCACAAAATATGAGTAAAAGGCTAAAAGATGCAAAGTAGAATAAAATGAACAAAAGGAATACCACAAATGTATGGGATACAGATTATAAATTACCATTTATTTATCTTCAGTTTATTACCCAATAAATGTGTCCCTTCTTTCTCATTCTTAGTCATCATTCTTCCAGACTTCAAAAATACATAAACTGGTCTCAATAAGCCTTAACAGTCATGTCATATAAAGGAGAGATAGGTAAAAAGCCATTAATTAATTTTCCTCTTGTGACAGAAAGACCTTATATCCATAATATCCAATTCAGCTTTTCCAATACCAGTGGGCCTCTAATTATCAAGACAGAATTAAATTCAAAATAAATTTTAAAAACACAAATGATACTTTAGGCAAAGGAAAATATTCCCCCAAATCCACAAGTATGAAGTATTAAAGTATCCATTATTTGAAATCACATATTTATCATTATGTTTGAACGGACACGACTGAAGTGACTTAGCAGCAGCAGTACGCTATAAAATTACTCATGAACATATGAAACAGCTAATAGTAAGTGGGTTTCAGATCTTACCAAATTTAGAAAAACTCCTAATTCTGTGAAATAACTATTTTATAAATGAAAAAATACATATAGCAGGACCTCACAGGGATTCAGTTACAAAACTAAGGCTGAAGACTGTAGTGCTTATCTAAGGAAGGGCTCTAGCATTTCTCCAAATAAAATCTACTTTAAATAAAGTCACTGAATCCACTTGTAAATTATTTCCCTTTGGCTGTCTCATTATTCAATATGCTTTCAAGGAACATGGTGATGAAAGAAGAAAAATACCTCTTTCTAACATAACCATACTGGCAAGAACATCAACATTATCAGTATTCAAAGAATGTCTTGGCAGGTTATAAACCTTCATAAAAAGAAGGAACACTAATCCAAGATGTCAAAATAGCAATAGTACTTCTCATATTATGTGCAATATGATTGTTTGTAACGCAGAAAAAAATTTCAAATAAAGAAGAGAAACCAATATTGCCATGTTTAAATTTTAAGCTAAGGCAAAAAAAAAAAATTTCTCAGAAAAGCAAATAAAGATGACAAACATAAGCATGCTTATAAGAGTAGAGCAGAACTCAATGTTCAGAGAGATTTATGATAATGTGTTGATGCTATTTTTGGAACTTAATATATTTAACATTTGAGGCACAACAGCATATTAAGAAATAAAAGAGTGAAACAATAATTTATACAGACAAACATAAGCATGCTTATAAGAGTAGAGCAGAACTCAATGTTCAGAGAGATTTATGATAATGTGTTGATGCTATTTTTGGAACTTAATATATTTAACATTTGAGGCACAACAGCATATTAAGAAATAAAAGAGTGAAACAATAATTTATACTAAAAGAAAAAAGCTTAGAAATATAACTGAGTCCAAGATTTCCTTGTGTAGGTAATACTTAATTTTACTACGAGACTTTATTTGGGCTATATTAGCAGGCACAATTTATTTTAAAGTCATAAGAAACTTTTAAATACAGCACTATCTTCAGATCTCATAATCTAGCTCTATGTGGTTACTCAACGCTAAAAACTGATGCCAAGACAGTGACATTTTACTTACAGTACTTACACCTTCAGAAATGTCAAATTCCCCAAGAGGAAGGCATAGCCAGTTAACTCAGCATGTGCATTAAAAAAAAAAGATGCCTGATGAAACTTTTGATTAAACAAAGACTAAACATATTGTGTCCACAATTATTATAAAACTATTTCATGTGCTATTTTCCACTTGAAGGTTTTTACCTTCCTTTAAGCTTTTCATGTGGCTCTTCTTGTCCACAAACTGATTTATAATTTTACTGTAAGACTTTTGATAGCCTTAATTACTTCAATGGTGCAATAATCTGCTATAAAAATGTAGCTCCTGTCTTCATGTTTTACCTTTCGCCATCTGTTTTCCTCTCCTGATCATTGTTTCTTTTGCCTTTGATATTTTCTTAACTTGGGTACATTCAACTTTTAATAACGAAATGTTCTTTGGATCAAGAGGTCATAGGGTTATTTATATTAGCAGGATGAGCCTCCATCCATCAACATCCTGAGGAATTCTAGCATGATAGAGCTGGAAGAGATTTCAAGGTATCATTTGGTTGAGCTCTATGCCAGCAGTAACAGGTGGCTGACTATTCTTAATGTTTTTCTTTCTTTTTTATTTTTTTAAGATGACTAAAAATTCTAATCATAAATATTCCACTGTAACTTGGTTTAATATGACCATCTTCTTGGACTTCCCTGGTGGTCCAGTGGTTAAGAAGCTGCCTGCCAAGGCAGGGGACATGGGTTCGATCCCTGGTCTGGAAAGATTCCACATGCTGCGAGGCAACTAAGCACATACGGCACAACTACTGAGCCCACGGGCCATGACCACTAAGCTTATGCACTCTAGACCCCACATGCCGCAACAAGAGAAGTCACTGCAAGGAGAAGCCCAAGGACTGCAACTAGAGAAAGCCTGCTCACAGCAATGAAGACCCGGAGCAGCCAAAAATAATTAAATTAAAAAACATATGGAATCTTCTTAATAACAAGCAAAAAGACATGGAGTAGAAAGAAAACTGGATGAAAAAGCACTCGGATCTCAGTAGAATTACTTACTGTAAAATAGAAAACGGGGCTTCCCTCATCTGCCTGCCAATGCAGCAGACACAGGTTCGGTACCTGATCCAGGAAGATTCCACACGCCACAGATCAACTGAGCCCGTGTGCCAAAACTATTGAGCCTGTGCTCTAGAGTTTGGGAGCCAACACTACTGAGCTCTCATGCGGCAACTACTGAGGCCCACAGGTCCTGGAGCCCATGCTCTGCCACAAAATAAGCCACTGAAACGAGAAGCCCATGCACCGTAACTGGAGAGCAGCCCCTGCTCGCTGCTACTGCAGAAAAGCCCATGCAACAACAAAGGCCCACTGCAGTCATGAATAAACAGGTAAAATCAGGAAAACCGCTAGTTGATGCTTAAGAAGAAAATTTATTAACAAAATAAAAACAATTCCTTAGATCATTCTGAGCTTCAAGTTCCCTATACAAATAGAGGTAAGGCTGTCTAACCTACAAGGTTATTGTAAGTGCTCTGAAACGTAGAAAAGAACTACACAATGTAATATAGTATTAAAACAGGAAGACAAAACAGTAGAGTGTGAAGAATCTATACTCAGTAGGCATGTAAAGTTTCAAAACCCATCTCAACAATTTACCAGCTGTGCAATACTGAGCAAACCTCTCTAAGTTCAGTGTAGAGGACCACTGCAAGTTGATAAAATGTCTCTTCACTCGGCCGTTGCTGTGGAGTACAGGAGTTTCAAGCACCTAGCACAGGTACCAGCCCTATGCACACCCTCAATAAATGTTATCTCTCTACTCCCCACCAGGTATACAAACTTCTACTCTCCTTACAGTAAATATTTTGAGGTACACATGTGGAATTTTATGAAACAGAACATTCAGAAGATATGTAAACCTTCCTTTCCCCTAAGATTTATCAAGCAACAAGAGAAATTCCTCATCAGCCTTGTCTGAAAAATGGAAAGAAATGGGTAGAGTTTCCTTTAAAAAGCAAACAAAAAACTCTTCCAAAGAAGAAACCATTTAAAATAAAAGGTAGATAATATCACTAAACAGTGAACTTTTTCTTTGTTTGTTTTTAAACAGTGAACTTCTTAAAGGAAAAGAACAAGCCTCAGTCATCTTCATATTTAGGAAGCACTCAAACATTTCTTGGATGAAAAAGTCTCTTGCTGGAATAACTTATCTTAGAAATTAAGAAATAAAAGGTTCAATCAGATTTCACATAGATGTGAGGTAACAAAGATGCTCTTTATACAATAAAGAAAAAAACTAGACAAATGTGGACAAATTTTGAAAGACTCTTACACATCTGATTTAGATAAAATGCACTGTCCCATTACTATGTCATATATCAAAAAATTCTGTAGAAAATACAATAATGCTTACCTTGTTATGTATAAAAACAATCCTTACATCAGGTCTAAGTATACCATAGCTTATAAGGAGATCTTGGATCTTTTTTATTTCGTCTTTACATTTTTTAGCAGTTGAGTAAAATTGCTTTCTTACAGGTAGATTCTTAAATAATCGTAAAGCAGTTACAGTTGTACCTGTTGGCAGATAAGAAGAAAGCATATTTAGATGTAGAATGAACTTCACAGATCTTCAAATCCACATACAATCAGTAATTAACTCCTTTTTATTACTAAAGGCCATTTCTCTTCAAACTGTGGGAACCCAAAGAAGGCTCAACTGTGTGAGCTATTCTGACCTCTTGCTCGGCTCTCCTACTTCTAACAGGTCTGACCCATTAGGTATGATCTCTTTTATGTGGGCTTCTCACGTGGCGCTAGTGGTAAAGAACCTGCCTGACAATGCAGCAGACTTAAGAGCTATGGGTTTGATCCCTGGGTCAGGAAGATCCCCAGGAGGAAAGCATGGCTTACCCACTCCAATATTCTTGCCTGGAGAATTCCATGGACAGAGAAGCCTGGCGGGCTACAATCCACAGGGTTTCAAAGAGTCAGACAAGACTGAAGCAACTTAGCACATGTGATCTAAACAGGAATAATCTTATTTCTACCACTACAGAAAAACATGGGCTTACTACTGTTAGAATGTAGTATCTTGAGAAATCTGCTGATATTCTAACTACCTGGGAATGATGTTTATTCTGCACTTTAAAACATACAGGTGATACAAGGCTACACAGCATATGTATAACTTTAATTATTCAATTAAAAATTCTTATCTGATGTGCAACACCATTAATTATCAGAGAAATGTATATCATAATTACAATGAGGTATCACCTCTCACTGGTTAGAATGGCCATCATTAAAAAGTCTATAAATAATAAACTCTAGAGAGGGTGTACAGAAAAGAGAATCCTCTTAAACGGTTGGTGGGAATGTGAATTGGTACAGCCACTATGGAAAACAGTATGGAGGTTTCTTAACAAAAGCTACTGTATGATCTAGCTACTCTGCTTCTGGGCATATATCCAGAGAAAACTCTATTTCAAAAAGATACATGTACCCCAATGTTCAAAGCAGCACTATTTACAAAAGTCAAGACATGGAAGCTACCTAAATGTCCACTGACACATGAACAGATACAAAGTGGGGTGATAAGGCAAGTCCGAGATGGAGGGGATATGTATACATATAGCTGACTCACTTTGTCATACAGCAGAAATTAACAAAACATTGTAAAGCAATTATATACCAAACAATTTAAAAATAGAAATAAAAAGAAGATGTAGTACACACACACATACAAACACACACACACACACAATCACAATGGACTGAGCCAGAAAAAAATAAAATAATGCCATTTGCAACAACGTGGACAGACCTAGAGACTATCATACCAAGTGAAATGAGTCAGAGAAGGACAATGTGCGATATTGCTCATATGTGGAATTTAAAATATGACACAAATGAACTTATTAACAGAACAGAAACAGACTCATGGACACAGAAAACAAATCAAAAGGAAAACAGCAAGACGGAGAGAAAATCAGGAATTTGGGATGAGCAGATACAAACTACTATATATAATATAGGTAAACAACAAGGTCTGACTGTACAACACAAGGAACTATATATTCAGTATCTTATTTATAATAACCTATAATAAAAAGATATGAAAAAGAATATATATGTGTATAACTGAATCACTTTGCTATGCACCAGAAAACTGCTGCAGCTGCTGCCAAGTCACTTCAGTCGTGTCTGACACTGTGTAATCCCATAGACGGCAGCCCACCAGGCTCCGCCATCCCTGGGATTCTCCAGGCAAGAACACTGGAGTGGGTTACCATTCCTTCTCCAATGCCAGAAACTAAAGCAATATAAATCAACTATACTTCAAATTGGAGAAGGAAATGGCCTGGTTTAATTTAGCTCATCTTCTGAAATATGCAAAACTAGGATAATTAAAAGTTGTTTTTTTTTTTTAATTGTGAACTTATTTAACCAAAAACTTGAGGGGTGGGGTCAAGATGGCAGAGTAGGAGGATACAGAGCTCACTTCCCCCTACTAACACATCAAAAATACATCTACATGTGCAGCAGTTCTCACTGAAGACAAACTGGAGACCGGCATTCAGACTCTTCCATAACCAAAGGTGTAAGAAAGATGCATGTGACATTGAAGAACACGGGAAGGGAAGCAAGTCTGTGCAACTGCCCGCCCCTCTGAGAGAGGGCGCAGAAGAGGAAAGCACACACAGGCCCAGAGGCCCTTCCCGGGGAATAATCAGCTGGAACCAGTTACTGGGCTCCCTATCCCTGGGGTCCAAAACCGGGAAGGTGAGTCCCTTCAGGGGGTGTGAAAGCCAGTGGGACTGACAGGGCTCTAAGAAACCTAGACTCCACTCACGAAGAGTGAGCATATGCTTGCTTACTCCTGAAATAGGACAGAGGAAGCAGGTCTCTGGCCTGTTTCCCACTACCACCCCAGCACACACCTTGGACGAGCTGAGTGGCCACTCTGGCTTGGGCTCATCCTGTGGCACAGCTCCACACTATAACAAGGGCTGCCTTAGCCAAAGGAGTGCACAGTTGCAGGGGAGCGGGGTGGCCTGGATCTGGGACAGCATCCAAACAGGTCAGGGGCGATCGTGGCTGGCGCCTGCAAAGGAGGTGGACTCAGTCTGGAACTCTGAGTGGTAATAGGGCATCCACAGTGCATGCCCAGTCCACACAGGGCATCTGCCCTGGCCCTTCCTGCTCTGCAGAAGAGCTCCCCATTAGGGCGAGGGCTGCCCTGGCTGTGGAGAATGTAGTTGTAGAGGGTGGAGCTGGCTCAGGCCCGATGCAGCATCTGAACAGGGAAAGGCAACCACTGTGGGTGCTCCTGGAGAGAGTGGATCAACAGCAGTCTAGTACTCTAAAATGGTGCCAGAACCACCAGGGCATGCACCCCGATCCATGACAAGTGCCCACACGTGCCCCTCTTGCTTCAGCCCCCCTCGAGGGCAAGTGTGCCAATGCTGGGAGGGGGAGCGCACATACTTAGAGAAAGCAGAGCCAGCTCAGACCTGATCCTCAGGCCTTGTATTCCAGCAACATGGAACCTGATCTCATCCACAATCGGGTGGTACTGGTCACTGGGCAGAGGAGAAGCCCCAGCTCACACTTGACTCGGTTCCAGCCCATCAGTCTCTATCCCTAGACCCAAAGCTGAAAGCTGCCAGCACTTCATGGAGGAAGATGTAATCATGTTCGTATAAAACCTAGCTCTCCTACCAAAGGCACCTGGTACTAACTAGGGATGCCCCAACACAGACACCTCTACAAGACTGCAATAGGTAACTGTTTCACCAAGTTTCACAGAGACAAAGAAAAGTGAGCAAAATAACAAGACAGAAGAATTTGTTTCAAATGAAAGAACAAGACAAAACCCACGAAAAAAGAAACAACTAATGACACAGGTAAATAATGTACTAAATAAAGAATTCAAAGTGTTACTAATTAGAACGCTAATCGGACTTGGGAAAAGAACAGACGAACACAGTGAGAACTCTAACAAGGAACTAAAAAAGAAAAGTCAGAACTGAATACAATAACTGAAATGAAAAGTACAGTAGAAAGAAATAACAGTAGACTTGGTGGTACAGAAGAACACTTTTTAAGTGGTATGGAAGACAAAATAATAGAAATCACCCAATCAGAACAACAAAAAGAAAAACAAATTTTAAAAAATGGGAAGAGTTTAAGGGACCTCTAGGACAACATCAAACATATTAACATTTGCTTATAGGGTCCAAGAAGGAGGAGAGAGAAAGGGGTCGAAAATATATCTGAAGAAGTTATGGCTGAAATTTTCCCCAACCTGAAGAAGAGATATCCAAGGACAGGAAGCATAGAGGGTTCCAAACAAAATGAACCCAAACAGAGGTACATCAAGACATATCATAATTAAAATGGGAAAGGTTAAAGATAAAGGGAGAATTCTAAAGGCAGCAAGTGAACCCTCATAAGGCTCATTGGATTATTCTGTAGAAACTCTGCAACAATCAGGGATTGGTATGATATATTAAAGAGCTGAAAGGAAAAAACCTACAACCTAGATATACTACTCAGAAAGATTATCATTTAAAATTGAAGGAGAGATAAAGAACTTCTCAGACAAGCAAAGCCTAAAAGAGTTCATCATTTCTAAGGAAAAGGAAAGGTTACAACAAGAAAAATTAAAATCTATAGGAAACGTAAAATCCTACTATATAAATATAGGGGAGTCCCTGGCAGTCTAGTGGTTAGGACTTGGCACTTTCACCACTGAGGGCCCGGATTCAATCCCTGGCTGGGGAACTAAGATCCCACAAGCTATATGGTGCAGTCAAAAAAAGAAAAAAAAAGGGAAAGAAACCCCAAAACCAAAACAAAAACAAAATACATTGTCCACAAAATACATTGTCCACAAAATACATTGTCCACAAAAACAAATACATAGTGAAGGCTACAGATCAACCAGTTACATGATGTGCACTCATCTTCTCCTGCAAGAACACCAAAACTGCAACTACCTGCTGAACAATCATCAACAGGATAATGCTGGAACCCACCAAAAAAAAGATACCCCACATCCAAGGGCAAAGGAGAAGCAACAAGACGGTAAGAGGGATGCAACTGCATTTAATTCAAACCTCACAGCCGCCAGAGACTCTTGGAGGGCACGAACAAAACCCTGTGTGCACCAGGACCCAGGTAAAGGAGCAGCGACCCCCACGAGACTGAGACAGACCTACTTGTGAGTGTGAGGGTCTCCTGCACAGGCATGAGTCAACAGTGGTGTGCCACAGAGACAGGGGCTCTGGCAGTAGCAGTCCTGGGAGGTGACACGTGTTGGGTAAGTCCTTCTGGAGGAGGTCGCCATCAGCCCCACCTTAGAACCACCAGGTGGAAAATCACAAAAGTGCAAAGTGTAGTCGTTCAGTCATGTCCAACTCTTTGAGACCCTGTGGACGGTAGCCCGCCAGGCTCCTCCATCCATGGGATTTACCAGGCAAGATTACTAGAGTGGATTGCCATTTCCTTCTCCAGGGGCTCTTCCCTACCCAGGGATCGAACTCGGATGTCCGGCACTGTAGACAGACATTACCATCTGAGCTACAGGGAAGGCCGATCCACAAACTGGAGAACAACTATCTCTGGTGGAGGCACAGGTCACCCAACAGTGGCCTGCCGCAGGGTCAGGGACACTGACAGCAGCAGACAAGGGAGGCACAGTGTGCTGGCTGAAGTCCTTTGGGAGAAGGCCACCATTGCCCCTATCATAGTTTGCCTCAGGACGGAACACAACCCCACCCATCAGCAGAAAGTTGGATTTAAAATTTACTGAACACAGCCCTACCCACCAGAGCAAGACCCAGTCTTCCCTGGGGCCAGCTCCTCCCATCAGGAAGCTTACACAAGACTCTCATCCTCATCCTTCAGAGGGCAGACAGAATGAAAACCACAGTCACAGAAAACTAACCAAATCGATCACATGGATCACAACTTTGTGTGGCCTAAAGAAACTATAAGCCATGCTGCGTAGGGCACCCAAGATGGACAAGTTATGCTGGAGCATTCCCACAAAACAGTCCACTGGAAAAGGCAATGGCAAACTGCTTCAAAGTTCTTGCCTTGAGAATTCAAGAAACAATATAAAAAGGCAAAAAGATAGGACACTGAAACATAACTCCCCAGGTCAGCAGGTGCCCAACATGTTATTGGAGAAGAATGGAGAAATAACTACAGAAAGAATGAAGAGACTGAGCCAAAGTAAAAACAACACCCAGTTGTGGATGTGACTGGTGATGGAAACAAAGTCCGATGCTGTAAAGAACAATATTGCATAGGAAGCTGGTCCATGAATCAAGGCAAACTAGAAGTGGTCAAACAGCAGATGGCAAGACTGAACATTGACACTTTAGGAATCAGTGAACTAAAATGGACCAGAATGGGGGAGTTAATTCAGAGGACCATCATATCTACTACTATGGGCAAAATCTTTTAGAAGAAATGGGAGTAGCCCTCACAGTCAATAAAAGAATCCGAAGTGCAGTACTTGGATGCAATCTCAAAACTGACAGAATGATCTCTGTTCATTTCCAAGAAAAACCATTCAATATCACAGTAATCCAAGTCTATGCCCTAAACACTAGTGCTAAAGAAGCTGAAGCTAAATGGTTCTATGAAGACCTACAAGACCTTCTATAACTAACACCAAACAAAGATGTCACAAAAAAAGATGCCCTCTTCATATTAAGGGACTAGAATTCAAAAGGAGGAATTGAAGAGAAACCTGAAGTAACAGGCAAGTTTGGCCTTCAAGTACAAAATGAAGCAGGGCAAAGGTTAACAGAGTTTGACAAAAGAATGCACTGGTCCCAGCAAACATCCTCTTCCAACAACATAAGAGATGACTCTACACATGGACAACCACCAGTTGGTCAATATAAAAATTGGGTTGATTATATTCTTTGCAGCCAAAGAAGGAGAAACTCTATACAGTTAGCAAAAACAAGACTGGGAGCTGACTGTGGCTCAGACCAAGAACTCCTTATTGCAAAATTCAGACTTAAATTGAAGAAAGTAGGCAAAACCACTAGGCCATTCACGTATGACTTAAATTAAATCCTGTATGATTATACAGTAGAATTGACAAATAGATTCAAGGGATAAGAACTGACAGAGTCCTTAAAGAACTATAGACAGAGGTTTGTAATACTGTACAGGAGGAAGTTATCAAAACCATACCAAAGAAAGAGAGATGCAAAAGGGCAAAATCATACTCTTAGGAGGCCTTACAAACAGCCGAGAAAGAAGAGAAACGAAAGGCAAGAGAGAAAAGGAAAGATATACCTATCTGAATGCAGAGTTCCAAAATGAGAGATAAAAAGAGGCTTAAGTGAACAATGCAAAGAAATAGAGGAAAAGAACAGAATGGGAAGAGATCTCTTCAAGAAAATTAGAGATACCAATGAAACACTGCATGCAAAGATGGGCACAAAAAAAGCTCTTAAAGACCAAGATAAGCATGATGGTGTGATCACTCAGCTAGAGTCAGACATCCTGGAGTGCAAAGTCAAGTGGGCCTTAGGAAGTATTACTAGAAACAAAGCTAGTGGAGGTGAAGGAATTACAGCTGAGCTATTTCAAATCCTAAAAGATGATGCTGTGAAAGTGTTGCACTCAATATGCCAGTAAATTTGGAAAGCTCAGCAACACAACTGCACTCATTTCACGCGCTAGCAAGGTAACGCTCAAAATCCTACAAACTAGGCTTCAACAGTACGTGAACTGAGAACTTCCAGATGTTCAAGATGGATTTAGGAAAGGCAGAGGTACTAGAGATCAAACTGTCAACATCCCTTGGATCACAGAAAAAGCAAAGCAATCCCAGAAAAACATCTGCTTCATTGACTATGCTAAACTCTTTGACTGTGTGGATCACAACAAACCGTAGAAAATTCTTCAAGAGATGGGAATACCAGAGCACCTTACCTGCCTCCTGAGAAATATGTACATAAGTCAAGAAGGAAGAGTTAGAACCAAACATGGGAAAATGAGCTGATTCAAAATTGAGAAAGGAGTATGTCAAAGCTGTATACCGTCAACCTGCTTATTTAACTTACACGCATAACACATCATGTGAAATGCTGGGCTAGAAGAATCACAAGCTGGAATCAACATTGCTGGGAGAAATATCAATAAATTCAGATATGCAGATGATCCTTCCCTTGTGGCTCAGCTCGTAAAGAATCCGCCTGCAATGCAGGAGACCTGGGTTCAATCCCTAGGTTGGGAAGATCCCCTGGATGCAGATGATACCACCTAATGGCATATAGTGAAGAGGAACTAAAAAACCTCTTGATGATGGTAAAAAAGGAGGGTGAAAAATCTGGCTTAAGACCCAACATTCAAAAAGCAAAAATTATGACATCCAGTCCCATCACCTCATGGCAAACAAATGGAAAAAAATAAGAGTGACAGACTTTTATTTTCCTGGGCTTCTAAATCACTGTGACAGCTGATGGCAGCGATGAAACTAAAAGATGACTGCTCCTTGGAAGAAAAGCCATGACAAACTTAAGCAGCATGTTTAATGACATCCAGTCCCATCACCTCATGGCAAACAAATGGAAAAAAATAAGAGTGACAGACTTTTATTTTCCTGGGCTTCTAAATCACTGTGACAGCTGATGGCAGCGATGAAACTAAAAGATGACTGCTCCTTGGAAGAAAAGCCATGACAAACTTAAGCAGCATGTTTAAAAGCAGATATCACTTTGCTGACAAAGGGCTATATAGTCAAAGCTACGGTTTCCCAGTAGTCATGTACAGATGTGAGAGCTGGACCAAAAGAACACTGAGATCTGAAGAAGTGATGCTTTCAAAATGTGGTGCTGGAGAAGGTTCTTGAGAGTCCCTTGGACTGAAAGGAGAACATATTAGTCATTCTTAAAGGAAGGCATGAAAAACTGTACAAAAAAGAGCGTCACGACCCAGATAACCACAATGGTGTGATCACTCACCTAGAGCCAGACATCCTGGAATGTGAAGTCAAGTGGGCCTTAGAGAGCATCATTACAAACAAAGCTAGTGGAGGTGATGGAATTCCAGTTGAGCTCTTTCAAATCCTCAAAGATGATGCTCTGAAAGTGCTGCACTCAATATGCCAGCAAATTTGGAAAACTCAGCAGTGGCCACGGGACTGAAAAAGGTCAGTTTTCATTCCAATCCCAAAGACAATGCCAAAGAATGCTCAAATTACCGCCCAATTGCACTCATCTCACAGGCTAGTAGAGTAATGCTCAAAATTCTCCAAGCCAGGCTTCAGCAATACCTAAACCGTGAACTTCCAGATGTTCAAGCTGGTTTTCAGTTCAGTTCAGTTCAGTTCAGT